>SKCR01035831.1:0-74510 GCA_019454045.1 Zanthoxylum bungeanum
TTCCGTTGATCCGGAACTCCGATTGATAAATCGTCAGCGGTATTGGAACCGAGTGGGGAGACACGCGCTCGGTCATCGAAAAATTCAGATTCCGACCGGCGCATGGCAATCACGCGCGTCTTGAACAACGACTCATGAGGCCCACACGCGGCCTGGATGTGCGACTCGTGGGAGCCACGCGCCAAAAATAATATTGCCGCCGATCTCCCGAGTCCCCCTCAATGCTATTCTGACCCTTCTGAATAGTAACGGCCTCTGAATCTTGATTTTCGTATAATTTATCGTTATATTCGATTTGTATGTGTTATGTGTTTCGAAACATATTTAGCTTAAAGTGTGATTAATTTACTTGCTTTAACTATATAAATGATTGCCTTGTGGTTGTAAGTGAATTACATAATTAATCGAGAAATATGGTTGAGTAAGAATATGTGCGAGAAATTATTGTAGACTCGGGATCTGGGCTAGTGATGTTTAATTGGCATGTGGATGTGGATGTGTATATTTCGAATTGAATATGATTGTAAGTTTGATGAGGTTGTATTGTATAATGGAAATACGTATTATAGACGGAACTCTGTCGAAATCTCGTTAGGATTACGAGAGCGTTTAAATCACATTTCTTGTATTTCTATCATCTATTCTAGTTAGAACTACGTTCTTTACCGTAAATTTTAGGTGATCGAGATAACGTTGACGGGGACGATCCAACTGCGTAGTTCCTTTTCTCAGTACTCAGATCACCAGGTGCGTGGATAAGCTTGTAATATTGATGTTTTTCAAAGTATATAACCATATATGTTTTCTGAAATGAATTTTCAAGGTAATGTATTATATGATTTATTTTTTAGATAATTTATATTTTGCTATAAAAGAATGGATCGAATATTGATTATGTTTGAAATCATTAGTTTATAAGATATGAGAAAGTTTGCATGATATTTGAGATATACGAGCATGTGTTTTGGAAATGCCTTTTTTTACTAGGATGCACTCCGTGTACATATACGTGCCAGATTATTAATCGTGAGAAGAGGTCTCATGTTACAAGTTTTTCTTCGGATGCCAAATATTACCGTGTGGATGTCTCATGTTGCCAGTTTTGCCGTATTATCATTAATGTGTGTATAGACGAAAGAACGATTTTTATTTTATGCAGAGTATTATTATGAAGAATGCGATTTATGAGAAATAAGATTTATAGTAATCAAGAAATGATTATGAAAAGTTTTATACGTCAATTTATAGATTTATGTATTTACTTGTATTATGAAAGACTTATTCGATCCACCTTGTTACTTGTTTATCCACTGCACTGATCCATTACACTAAGCGTGGGTTACTCATTAATTTCTTTAATTTTCCAGGTTAAGAAGATTAATAAATCCTTCCTTTTGTCCTATGATGTTTCTTAATCATATTATGCCAGTAGAGAAAGATTGTGTCAATAGTAGAGTATCTTTTGATATGTATTTTTTGAAACGAATGATTTAAATATATATTCCCTGCGTGGATTATCATTTTGTTATGGGCACAAAGCCTAATTTTGATTCTTAGATATCTATACACCTTATTGTGGATGGTTCTTTTGAGATGGATCATGGAGATTATATATATATATATATATATATATATATATATTATATGATATTGTTCAAATTATTTTTGAGTATTGTTTCCCAAAGAGGGATAGTCTATTTTTCAGGAGAAATTCTGTAGTATTTCCGACTATGTCTCACCCCTACCCTACTTAAGTGGATGAGTGTGACACATTTATTCTGTAGCCATAATCATGGAAGGTATCTTGGATTCTTTTGGCTTGCCGGAATATTTTTGTAACCCATCAATGATAATTATCGATTATTATATTTTTTCAAATGAAACAAAAAATATATTTTGAAAAAATAAAAAATAAGGTGATCTGGAATCGGATCGGAATCGATATATAACGTATCTTATTTAATTGGGTAGGTTCCAATTTTAAAATATTAGGAACTGATTTTTTTCTAAATAGATACTAATTCCACTCGGAAACCGAAATCGAAATCGATTTTGCTCACCCCTAAATTCGCTGGTATAAAATCATAAAATGAGAGAATGAGCAAAACGTTATTCAATTGTCCAAGCATATATAAAATCATAAAACGTTTTGTCATTTACATGTATAAAATATAACTAATTGCTGATCGGGCAGCATACTAACAAATCCTATAACTAACTTGCTGACCTGGCACAGTGGTGAGATGATCTGGTAAAGTGAGTGGTCAATTTATTCGTCCAAAATATGGAGAAAATCTACAAATGAAGGTAGTACGTCTTCCGTGCAACAATCTAATTGCCACGCGTACTAAAATATTAAAAAATAATTTAAAAATGGATTTTAAATCTTACATATCATTTACTAATTTGTTTGTGATATCACGTCACTCATACCTCCGTTGAACTAAAAAATTACTCCCAAAGAATATATAGCCTTTAATTTTAATCATTCCAGTTTTATGAATTAATTTATGGGGATTTTCTTAATATGTCCAAAATTTTCATCGTGTTTATAATTCAATTTAAACAAAAACGATTTTTCAATTAGTTGACTTATATGTCACATGAAAAAATATATCTACTAAAATGGAATAATTACAAATTTGCCATTGAAAAATTAAAAAGAAAAAAGAAATCAGCACAAGTCATGTTTGCCAAATTTGGCATATTTTTTTTCCTAACTTTCAATTTAAAAATTAAATATCTCTCAAATTATAAAGTGATACAAATCATAAACTTTAAAATAAGTATTATTGTGTTGATATATTTCAACGAAAAAAATTGTCAAAATGACTCTTATATTTATAAGAGATTGATGATTATCGATAAGTCATTTTTAAATATTCATATATCTTACATCCGAATCTCAAATCACAATCTATAAAATGCTACATATAATTTACATTCATACATATAACTCTCATCAATCTATCTCAAATTAAGACTTACACAAGATCAAAATCAGCTCCGAAGTTATGTCGCACATAGTACACAAACAGAAATATGTGATTGTGCTCACAAATATATAATTGTCCTTACAAAATGTGATAGTTACATTACTTAAACTTATTGATAGTCACGGTCACACATGCAACTCAATTTCAATGTCAGTCACATGCACAATATTCAGTTATATTTGTCAGTTATAATGACAGTTACCAATATAAATATAAATATGTATTTTCTCAATCAAAATTTCATTAACATAAATAATACTCAATCATATTTCTCAATTACAATAATAGTTACAAATAATGATGTTTTTTTAAAAAAATTTATTATTTTTTTCCTATTTTCTTCACTCTTCTAAGTTGGGAATAAGAGTCCCTAATACTAGACATAGATATGCTCTAATTTTGGGAGGAAAATAAGCATCTTTGAAGGCTAAAACAATTTCTAAATACAAGAATAACTTGAGAGAGAGGATGAAGAACAAGAAAACCAAGAATCAAAGAAAAGAAGATAAAGAATATTGAAGATTGACATTTTCAGTATTCTAAAATGCGCCTCAGAGGTGCGCCTAGGCGACGCGTATAGGTTCGGCGGCGTATGGCTCCCGCGCCGGGCCCATTTTGTCGGTAAATTCGTCGGTCAACGGCCGTTACCACCATTGACCGATGCAAAATTCGAAATTAATTACTTTTTCCGACCGAATTTCACACTTCAATAATAAACCTAACCTTCATTTTACAAATTTAAAACTCTAACTCATCAATTTGAAAAAACAATCTCAATTTAGAGCATAAACTCTAGTTTTAAAAAACTCTAATTTTTTTCAATTTTTTTAGTTTCTCATTAAATTGACCATTTATAAATATTACCCATTACTCAAATAACATTTATGTATGATTAATTTCACCAAATCATAAACCTAATTATAGAAATTCTCAATTTCTAATTAAACGCCTAGGCCCCAACTAACGTCTAACGTGTTTTAGAATACTGGACATTCTTCAACTTAGTTTTTCGTAATTTTATCTCTTAATTCTTGTTATTATAATTATATTGAATATCATAATATTGTTATTGTTTATCTTTTTCATCATGAAATAAACCCTTGGTATAAAATTGCAATGAAACTCAATGTAAACTTTTATTGTTGAATCTCTTTTGTGATTGATTTGTAAATCCTATGCATGATTGTTTATTTTATAATCTCATGCTTAATGCTTTCTATTAATTCATGACTAATAGGATTGATTAACATTAATGAACTTGGAAAACAGAGATACTGTATAAATCTTGGTAGAATATTATATGATCTTATTCATTGATTAAGAGGGATGTGTCTACATGACTATTGGAAGAGCCATATAGATAATTTTGTATCTAGATTAATAATTCATCGTAATTGTGAATCATAAATAGAAAAGAAATATTCAAGATAATATTATAGAGAAGCTATCGTCTTATGTTCTTTTTTCTTATTACTTTTGTGTTCAAGTTCATTGCTTGATTACTTTAATTTTATTTAACTTCGTTGTGAGTTCCATTTTTATTGGCATGTGTCCGTGACAAAACAAGTTCAATTGAGTTGTAATCTTTTATGAAGATTTTTGTGCAATTGGACTGGTTTCTGGCTGCTGTGCATCAGACATGCGTTCGTGGTGCGTTCGTTGCAGTGTTCGAACGATTGGCGTTAGTGCTGCGTTCGTTTTTGGGTTCGAACGTGTGGCGTTGGTGGCACGTTCTTTATTGTGTTCGAACAGGAGCATTCCAGAGAGCAAACGTTCGAGTCACGTTCTTGGTGGGTTCGAACGGGATCATTCCAGAGAGCATCCGTTCGTTGTGCGTTTGATTGGCGTTCGAACGAGTCTTCACAGAAAGGGCGCGTTCGTGTTGCGTTCTAGTAAGCGTTCGAACGCGACTGCGATCTGAACGCGTTTTTGGCCTGCAAAACCCTAGCTATTCACCCTACCTATAAATATAACACTTAGCCGCCATTCTCATGAGTTGAAAGAGCTGAAACACTTTTCCCTTGAGCCAAATACTCTCAAAGCTTTCAACTCTCTTTGATTCCACCATTGAAGACTTCTTCATCCTATTGTCTTCTCCATTAATGGTGTGAATCCTTCTTTGATAAACCTTCAACACAACATAACCCAAATTCCCTAATCCTTCAGAGTTCTTTAGGAGAAAGTTTGGTAGTCGGAGTTCCGGCGTTCGAAGTGATACAATCTACTCAGAGACTTCAGAGGTTCTGAAGAAAATCGTGGGTCGCAGACTTAAGGAGTTGCCTTGAGTTCTTGCAGTATTGAGGTACTTGAGTCGGTGAAGTTGTCACCATAGGTCTTGACCATCGCTGTAAGTTTATCTCTATATAGTGGATTGGGCCGGTAGCCGATATACCCGGAGTAGTTTTTTACTCGGAAGAGTTTTCCACTTCGTCACTGTGGACGCTGGTTTTCGCCCGAGGTCCACAATCGAGAATTTGTAGTTTGGGGGCGCTAGCGATCCTACAAAACAAAGGTAGAGTGAGCAGGAGTTGACTGCCCACCGGTGTGGTGGGTGCCGGGGGCACTCCGACGCTCAAGTCAGTGATGGAGACGAGCCGAAAGAAATGGAAAAGCGAGGCTAGAGATTACCTCGATACTCGTGATCTGTCGTGAGGGCGGTTGATGTGAGATACTGAGAGCTATGGAGAGAATGTCCTTGAGCCATCCGAATCCACTTTTTCATAGTCTTTCTTCTCTTATATACACACTCGGGAAACGTGTGTATTTATCACCTTTAATTACTCGTCCATTGGATGTTGGAAACTGTCGAGTTATGTGAGATATTCATGAGTCTGGACGTTTCAGATTGAAGTAACTGATCAGTCAACGGTTCGCTGGGTATGGCTCTCTTTGTACGTGGGCCTGAGGATGTAGTCGGGTCTTTGGTCCAAATTTATTCTGGGTACTATCCGGAGGGATTGGGCTGCCACTAGTGTAGGGCCTGAAGCGAAAAGTCAATTTTACCCTTGGGCCCAAATTTGGCCCATACAGTTTGTCCCATAATCTCTAAGTCAATGAGTCCTTGACTTGGAGAGTACTTGACGCGTGTGTCGTAGGTGTACTCGAGCGTTGATGCCGCTTATTGATTGGGCCAAACGAATGTTAAGTTATGAACTTGATTCTACAAGAGTTATTGGGGAAGTACCCAGTCGACCGAACCAGATGATGATCGGGATAATGAACTTGACTCTACCAGAGCCATTGGGGAAGTACCCAGTCGACCGAACCAGATGATGGTCAGGATATAAGTCATACGACATGTGTATACCATATCTACAACTTTGACTCGACATAACTCTATGGGGGATGTCCCCGGTCGACTGGACTTGATTAGGCCAGGAAGATAATTCGTATACGGTATGTGTATTCCAATTTGACTCGACGTGAGTCTAAGGGGAATGTCCCCGGTCGACTGGACTTGATGAGGCCAGGAAGATATAATTCATACGACATGTGTATTCCATGCCTACTACTTGACTCGACATGAGTCCATGGGGGATGTCCCCGGTCGACTGAACCAGATAAAGGTCAGGAGTTAGTTCACACGACATGTGTTAATCCATGTCTTTGACTCGACATGAGTCTATGGGGGATGTCCCCGGTCGACTGGACTTGATGAATCCAGGAAGATATAAGTCATACGACATGTGTAATCCATGTCTACAACTTGACTTGACGTGAGTCTAAGGGGGATGTCCCCGGTCGACTGGACTTGATGAGGCCAGGAAGATATAATTCATACGACATGTGTAAACCATGTCTATAACTTGACTCGACATGAGTCCATGGGGGATGTCCCCGGTCGATTGAACCAAATGATGGTTCAAATGAGTTTTCATTCTACCTGCTCACGAGACTACTACTAAATGGTCCTAATAAAGGTCCATAGGAATCTTCATACTGTAGGCTCAAGAAACTAAGGAATAACTCCATTCGACAATATCTTGGTTGCGTCGAAAGGATTTCTCTCAATCAATGGTATCAATTCTAGACAAACGCTAATTATAAATGATACTTCTGAATACAAAATATTTAAGAAAGAGAATATAATTTGTATGCATTGATCCTCGGCCCAAATGTTAAATTGGTCCAAAAGTTGGATAGGCCGTTGAATCCTTTGTGTTGGATCCTTGATAACCAATTGTTTACTTATCTTCTAGACAAACTAGTTCTTAATAACCGGACTCGACACCAATCCGTCACTACAAGCCTTGTGTGTAGACTGATATGTGACCATCTTGCTTAGCGCATGCAGATGGGCCAATCGGCAAGTCAAGACCAGCCCATGCCTTCACCGACTGATACTCTAATAACATGGAGAATAAAACTTTGCCCTAAATTGCCAAGACAACCAAGCTGAGAAGAATTTTTCGAATCCACAGAATACGGTGAGCCTGACCCGGCAGGACCCAGATGCTATCACTCTCGCTTCCTTTCATTTTCCTTTCGATTTCTCTTCTACTACAGCTCAACGGACGACGCCACCGAGTGCGGGCACTTCATTCCTCCTTCGCAGTCGAGTAATTTGTCACCAGGCCATTGGGTGTCGAGGAACTCATATTTCCAGTGATTATGGTGGTTGCTTTTGGATGATAGAAGTGCATGCTGAATTGTGGTAGTTGGTGGGTGTCAATTGGTTCGCAACTACAAGGCCCATCGGAATGCAATGGGATGGAATTCAAAAGTTTCGATCGACAACCCGTGATTCTTTAAGTGATCGTATACTGATGTTTTTGTTTTGGATTCTTTTTACTGGTGAACCATGAGGGTCAGTTTGCCATATGTAGAAGGCTCCATGTTATTGGGTAGTGTCGTGCCTCACCCATCTGGTTTGCAAACTGCCTTTGTAGCTGTGGTGGCTGAATCATCTCACTGATCCAAGCAGGCAAAAGGATTTAAGTAAGCCAACGACAAATCCTTTCCAACATAGGCTTCGACTTCTCATTATTTCAACTTTTGGCTTCTTCTGAGGTCTCTTTGTCGATTGGTTGATGGATAATATCCTCAGTGGTGGGTCACTTGTAATTCCATTGTCTATGTCTTTTTGCTCTGCGTTTCAGTGGGCCTCTCAATCAAGTTGTCACCCTCAAAACCAGAGATGGAGACGAATGAGATCTTCTCAGGGTCGTATCCGACCTTCTTCAGGTAAGATGAGACTTCCTTTATAGTTTCTAGCTTTCGAGTACTTGGGGGTAGTGGCATCCATCTTGTTACAACAGCAAATCATTTGCTTTACGCCAAGGATAAAACCAAGAAAAGCATGTTCGTGCCCCTGACTGTCTTTGGAGATACCAGCTTCGAAACCACCAGTGGTGGGGTCAATGATGAGAACAACACAGTCGGCATGTGAGGTACTTAGTAATCACGTTCTTGACAAAGTCATGATGTCCAAGAGCATCAATGACAGTGCAGTAGTACTTGAATTTTCACAAGGCAATATTAATGGTAATCCCACGCTCATGCTCAGCCTTGAGCTTGTCAAACCCATGATGGCACATGGATTTCTTGGATTGTTGATCAGCTTGCTCGCAAGGTCTTTTGTTTGGCTCGACACAGTAGTTAAGTGTAGAATGGCGCGTGGCAGATTTGTACATGTCGAGTTGGTGACCCTTCGAAGACCATCAAGGTCCCTCTTCAGATCTCAAAAGGAGGGAGAACGTGAGATACGACAACGTCGTTATCATCATCATCTAGTCTGAGGGATTTTATAGATCTAAATCTATACAAAAACCATCTCTTTGTCTCTTATAATCAGACCATCGAAACAACCATAAATCGCGGCCAGTGACAGACATTCAACACAACTAGACGAACTGTTATTTTCGTTTTTGTCTGCTCTTGTTCATTCCCCAAAACGCATCATCCTCAACACCCAATTCAATAATCCACAGTTACAACATAATAAGAATAAAAGGCCCAAATACAGATTACAAATTATAAATCACAAACCCAGATTAAATTATAAATACCAAAATCACAAGCCAAAATGAAATAAACCAGAAATTGATTTTTTTTTTTAAAAAAAAGACAATACATGGATAAATTAAGGAGTTAATCAATTAAAGCTTGTTTAGATCTCTAGTGGTCATCATCTCATAGTAGCGAACCGAGAGCAGAGATAGTGAGAGATGACCTCGTCTCTCCTCCAGTGGGCCGGTCCCTCTGGGCCCATCACTCGCGTGAGAAGATTCCACTTGGAGAAAGAAGGCGGGGTGCCTGGAAGCTGGTGAAGACAGAGCGAATGAAGCCGACGGAAGCCACCGAGAGCCAGGATAATGGATCTCAGCTGATGGGTAGCACATCCAAGGTTGGCAAAGTGGCGCATGCATATCAACTCCCAAAGGCACTCGTCTTTGTTCGTCTTGTTCCAAAGCTTGTTCACGGGGCCGCACGTGCCAAAGTCTTGGCGTCCGCGTGTTTCAACATCAAAATGGATTCTTTTGATGATGATTGTTTTGTCGTTAAAGACTCATTCGGTGAAGACATTAATGCTCTGGAGCAGCACATAAAGAACCTCATGTGCCCATTAAGGGTATGCATCTGGTACTCGACTGTGAGTTGATTGGTCCTGCAATGTACTTTGGACTCATGGGTGATGGTCAGCCAATTAGACGCTACGATGATATGTGGGCTGGCTGAGGCACCAAGGTTATTTGTGATGGTTGCACATGGAATGATGATTTTTCAAGTTTGTGGCATCTTACATGATTGTCTTCGTTTGAAGCATCTTCATTGGGCCGAGATTAAATCTTCATAGTGTCGAGTGGGATATCAACTTATTGCATCCTTCCAAAGTCGAGACTACACTATTGTAGTGTCGAATGGGTCACTCACTTATCTCAAGATGTATATTTATTTGGAGCATTCACTCATAGCCAAGACTGCATCTTTGTAATGTCGAATGGTGTTTATACCTCTAGTTATTAGTTCTGCCTTGTCGTGTGGGGTGGAACCCCAACCATCTAACTAGGATTCTTCCATCTCATGTCAAATGATATCTTTGAATAAGTGACAAGCCTCATAAGTGGAGTGTCGAATGGAATCTCAAGCAAGTGACGAGCTATATATAAATATCAATTGGGACATCCTCAAAAACGTACTGATGTCGAGTGGAAGATCCCTAACAAGTCCTATGTCAGGCATTGAAAATGTCGACTGTGCTATCCACAATAATTACCTAGTTTTAAATTGTAGTGTCAACTGGGACACCCATCACAAGTCTCGTACTATAAATTGTAATACCTACTAGGACATCTATTACAAGTCCCAAGCCACGTATTGATGTCGACTGGGATAACCATAACTAGCTTCACACTATAACATCAATTATAAGTATAAAGCCTTACTAATGTCGACTGGAAGAGTCTTAAAAAGTACAAGCCTTACCTGGTAATGTCGATCGGGATGTCCTCACCGAATCTTCATTCAGGTACTGTCGACTGGGACAATCCCCTTATGCCAAGTACATAGCTTCATCATACGAGGTGAATGGTAAAGAAGATGGTTTCATTGAAGGGACACGCCTTGTTCCTGACGTAGGTCCTGGAGACTCTAGTCTAATGGAGTCTAATATTGATGACAATCCATTAATGTCTTCTGAAGGAGATGGAAATCCTCTTAACGTCGTCTAAAGAAGGTAACACTTCTTTCATGTAGTCTGGAAGTGTATGTAATTGTTCTTGGAGGATCGCAAATTAAGTGATCATGAGATATGGTATATGAAAGGATCGTAGAATGAGGGATCTTTGCATGCTATGAATCGCCAGGGCCCCACGGTGGGCGCCAAATTGTGGACGCTGGTTTTCGCCGAGGTCCACAATCAAGAATTTGTAGTTTGGGGGCGCTAGCGATCCTACAAAACAAAGGTAGAGTGAGCAGGAGTTGACTGCCCACCGGTGTGGTGGGTGCCGGGGGCACTCCGACGCTCAAGTCAGTGATGGAGACGAGCCGAAAGAAATGGAAAAGCGAGGCTAGAGATTACCTCGATACTCGTGATCTGCCGTGAGGGCGGTTGATGTGAGATACTGAGAGCTATGGAGAGAATGTCCTTGAGCCATCCGAATCCACTTTTTCATAGTCTTTCTTCTCTTATATACACACTCGGGAAACGTGTGTATTTATCACCTTTAATTACTCGTCCATTGGATGTTGGAAACTGTCGAGTTATGTGAGATATTCATGAGTCTGGACGTTTCAGATTGAAGTAACTGATCAGTCAACGGTTCACTGGGTATGGCTCTCTTTGTACGTGGGCCTGAGGATGTAGTCGGGTCTTTGGTCCAAATTTATTCTGGGTACTATCCGGAGGGATTGGGCTGCCACTAGTGTAGGGCCTGAAGCGAAAAGTCAATTTTACCCTTGGGCCCAATTTGGCCCATACAGTCACCAAAATTATTGTGTTGATTTTGTGTGATTGATTTACCTTTCCGCAATTTACATTTCGTATTACATTAATATTTTGGATTTTATTGTTGTTGGATATTGTGATTGGTAGTTGATTTTCCATAGACACATTAATTAGGACTTGTCTCAATTAATTGTGATTATTTCCGCATAGGGTCAGAACCTTTGTTTAAAATCGAAATTTCATTCGTAATTTTCATTGCTTTCATAAACAATTGTTTAGATAATATTAAAGTCGAGATAATTTATTATTTGACATTAATAATAATATCTCATGAGATCAATAAATTTCTATATTATTTATACAATACATACGTTTTTGTGCTATATAAAATCTGTTATCAAAGATAATATACCAAAAGCGATTTATATGCAAAGCAGCTGAAGCGCTTCTATGAAGCTCCAGAAAGAACGTTTACTTTTTTACTTTTCTTTCTTAACGTTGAGACACATATATTTATAGAAATTTAATATTATTAATTATCATTCAAAAAATCACCCCAATTAATTAATAGAAATAATTAAGAAAATTAAGAAATTACTACCCCAAAGTCACCATTATCGATCGTACATGAATAATGATGAATAAAGGACATTATTTCAGGCCGTATTTCTGAACGTCCGACAACTTCTTATGAGCTAGTAAAAGCTTGTATTTGATCTCCTGGCCTATATATATGTGTGTGCATTCTATCAAAACTTCTTATTCATCATTAAGATATATAATCCATAATTAGACTAATCAAAAGTTGGAAATTTTACAAGAATTCGATGGTTGCTTAATCAATTAATATTGTGATATGTGGCTCTCTGTGTTTCAACAATCGATTTCAAGGGTCGATTAATAATTGAGATCATGATTAGATAATACATGTGTTGACGGCTGATTTTGGTCTCAGGGTAATATGAGAATATCGCTCACGAGACAATCATCCTTCAATAGTGAATTTGTTTGTTATGGGGGACCAAAGGCAAATTTAGCAGAAGATAGATAATGCTCCAATCAACAAAAAAAGATTTAACGTGGTTCGGTGGATTTGGATCTGACCTACGTCCACGGACACAAACAGGATGATACTTTTATTACTCAAACACGATTCTCAGATCTTTTTTGTGTTTACAAGTCAGAGCTTGATGATTCTGATGATCTTTCACACATACTATGTCCTTCTATTTATAATAGTACAGAAATCCGATTCCTATTTGTATAAGAATCCTTAGTCGAATCAATCTTCTCCTCTTGCAAGGATTCCTAATCTAACATTGTCTCCACTTTTCTTATCTTACTTGGATACTGACTCATCGCTTTTCCCCATGAAAGTAGGTTAACTTATCCCTTTCCCTGTAGAAATAGGAAGTTTCGTTTTATGGAACATGTCTTGCTATGTGCTCGGTCTTCATGAGGTCGGTCATAATGATTATTTGAACTGAGAATGCTTCTGCCGATCTTAAAACTGCCCGGTCATCTGAGCCCAAGTGTGCGGGTACCGATCACAAAGTGATCGGTCTGAAACCGTAAGGTGTTTGGTTTCCTATTGCAAAGTGGTCGGGTCGGTTTTAACGATCTCACCCAAGAAGGGAATTACCCTTCTGTCCTTGTCGTGCTACTTTAAACATCATAGTGCCTGAAAATACCATCAACATCTGTCCCCTAGTTCTCGGTTCCAACGAGTATACAAGTTGGTGCCGGGAACTATATAAAGATGGTGTGTCGATTACTCTGTTGGTGGTCGATCTGGAGTTGAATCAAAGTTTTCCGTCGCCTCTTTTCAAGCACATTTTCTTGAGACGCGCAACAGTCACGTCTGTTTAAATGTCCATCAAATCACCTTTAGGGTTTTTCCTAAGTTTGACACTTGTCAAACATCTATTGGGCTCCCGCCAAAAAGAAGTGAATCGACCGTGTAGAGGCGCCTTAACAGCGCGCTGATCTCAACCGTTCGTTTAATTTTGGCAGACCTCTTTTGCAGTTGACACTTGGCGTCCATCCGGGTTTCTTTTTTCGATCCAACGGCCACGAGCGTTCCGATTATGACTATAAGAAGACGAGGTTTTCACTGTGTAATCTTTTTTGGCAAATTTTTCTCTCCTACCTGTGAACATTTCCCCTGCTCCAACCGTGACTCGTTCGACTCAGCGTTCCTGGAGTTTCTTTTAACCGTGAGCTTTCCTTTTCTCTCTCTGCTGTGACCTGCGAATTTAGGGGACGAGAAAACCGTGTTGTGCAATCTTCAGTCTTTCTGAAAGAAACAAGTAAGTTCTCTGAACGACCTCTTCTCGTTTTGTGTGTTGTGAATCCTTTATTAGCTTTGATGTTGCTAGGTAGTGACTTATGCTTGTCGGATTTTGTTAGGGCATTTTTAGAACCCACCTGCTTAGTTTTCTCGGAACCACTGAGCAGTTTTAGAGTTTTAGCTATGGACTGACTTCCCCCTCCCTTTTATTTCTTAGGATGTCAGGAATGTCTGACAACAGATCTTCCTCTGTAAACCCTGCTAGACCCTCGATAACCCCTGCTGAAGAGCTTTTCTCGGGCTCGGGGACACCCAGTGTGGAAGACCTTGATACTACCCCCACTCCTTCTGAGATCGAACAAGATTCTTACGATCAGAGGGTTCCTCGGGAGGATCCGGAGCCCGGTGACTTTGACGGCTCGGCTCTAGACATGGTTCGGCCCTCTAAGATAACCGCGGATGATCTAGCACTACTTCGGCAACGATATGACATCCCGATAGACATTGCTCTTGAGGTCCCTCTTCCATGTGATCGTGCCAGTCAGCCTGACGACGGTTCTGTGGTCCTTCTTCCAGCTTTCTTCGAATGCGGGCTCCGGTTGTCGATTCAACCCTATTTTGCCTGGATGCTGGCCGAGATGGAGATCGCCCCCTGTCAACTGAGTCTAAACAGTTGGAGGATTTTGGCCGGGTTGTTGTAGCTTGGCATTGGGGGGGGCCTTGGCGAACCTTCTTTTGAAGAAGTGAAGAGGTTATATCGGTTGAAGGCCAACCCAAAGACTCACCACGGTTGGTACTATCTTTCTGCTTACGACAGTTCGTCAAACGTCGTCCAAAAACTCCCTGACTCCAATAAGAATTTCAAAGATCTTTGGTTTGGGTGCTCTTGGATGATTAGATGCAATCGGTGGGACGTAACCCGACCCCGAGCTGTATGGAACACTTGGCCCTGGGGGAATATTTCGTCCCCAGTCCAAAAGATAGATTCGGCGGGATGTGGCCCGACCCCAAGCTGTATAACCAAGTGGCCTCGGCGGAACGAAATCCAGCCCTGAGCCGAATAACTAAATGGCCTTGGCGGAACGTAATCCAGCCCCGAGCTGTATGGAACACTTGGCCCTGGGGGAATGTTTCGTCCCCAGTCCAAAAGATAGATTCGGTGGGATGTGGCCCGACCCCGAGCTGTATAACCAAGTGGCCTCGGCGGAACGAATCCATCCCGAGCCGAATAACTGAATGGCCTCGGCGGAACGTAATCCAGCCCCGAGCCTAACAATTATTGGGACTTGCTCCAAAGGGAATGGAATCAACCTTTGAAGCCCTATCGAATCTGTCTTGGGTGTCCCCTTTTCAGACCGATGAAAAAACAAAAAACAAAATTTCGGAAGATAAAATCAAAAAAGTGTAAACAATAGCACGGATACCTCAGAACAGCGTCCTGTCCGAGGCCTCCAAAACACAATTCTGAACCTTTCAATTCAGTGTCCCGGCGAACCAGGATTGGATCAGAGAGCGTTTAAATGGTAAGGGCACATCCTCTATACGTCGGGTCACTATGGAGCCTGTATATTTGTGTGAGGGATCCTCATTACCACGCTGGAGCAGGCACACGCCACAGGGGCACAACGCCTCCCCGTGCTGCGCCTCTCTTGGATCCAAATGATGAATGGATCAAAGAGTGTCCGGGATACTAAGGGTATACTCCTCCTTAGGTCCGATATCACTGGAGCTAGCAATCGTCACGGGGACATCATCTATCCCCGTGCTATGCTTTCTCACGGATCCATTACATCGGGTGAGGATCAGAGAGTGTTCGACACATTAAGGGCATATTTCTCCTTATGTTCGGTGACACTAGAGCAAGCAATCGCCACGGGGGTATCATCCATCCCCGTGCTATGCTTCCCACGGATCCTATGCCTCGAGTCTGTCCCTGAATATTCCGAGGACCTCGGGCTAAAAGAGATGCTTTGGCTTCTGGGGGAATGTATCGTCTCCAGACCAATGAGCATGGCTCGGTGGGACATAACCCGACCCCGACTTTGAATAATCAGGTGGCCTCGGCGGAACAAGATCCAGCCCCGAGCCGTTTATCACAGTGGCCTCGGCGGAACGTAATCCAGCCCCGAGGTGTTCGAAACATTAAGGGCATGTTCCTCCTTATGATCGGTAATTTTGGAGTAAGCGAACGCCATGGGGGTATCATTCCTCCCCGTGCTATGCTTCTCCTGGATCCACTACTCTGATTCATGTGGAATCGATTGATTCTGGTGTGTCTTGTGTTTCTCTATTGTGGTAGTCGTGTGGTCGGGTAGTTGTGGGTTTCGTGCTTTTAACTCTGGACCGTTTGCGCTGAGTATGCCCCCGAGGTTCTGAATACGGTTTTGCAAAATTATTTTAGAAGAGCGGGTGAAAAAAGAAAGTTTTATTTATATTTGGGGACATACTGCCCTTCTTACAACTCTCTGCGGGTCATTTTGAGAGAGGCTTGGTATCTGAATTTCTGTCCCTTATTGGGTTGCTGCCAAAAAAGAGGAGGAATGGGGAATTTACTGAAAGTATTTTCTCAACATCTCGGCGTTCTATGGCTTTTTTAATCTTGTGCCGTCCAGCTGTTCCAAGAAGTAAGCCCCTGGCCTTACCACCTCTGTGATTTTGTATGGCCCTTCCCACTTGGCACCTAACGAGCCCTCCTCTGGTCGCCGGGTGTTTAAGGTGACCTTTCTCAATACTAAGTCACCTGGGAGGAAGGAGCGGGTTTGAACTTTTTTGTTATAGAAGCGGGACATCCTTTGTTGGTAGACTGCTGCTTTCATAGCTGATCTCTCTCTTCTTTCCTCGATCAGGTCGATGTGGTTTTTGATAAGTTCTTCGTTCTGCTCATTCCCGAAGTGGCGGACCCTGTGAGTTGCTACTCCAATTTCTGTTGGAATTACGGCCTCATATCCGTATGATAGGGAAAACGGTGTCTCCCCTGTGGAATCTTTGTAGGTCGTCCGATGTGCCCATAACACTTCTGGTAATTCTTCGACCCATAAGCCCTTGCATGATCCGAGCCGAGCTTTGAGGTTTGCCTTGATGGTTTTGTTCGTTGCCTCGACCTGTCCATTTGACTTGGGATGGGCTGGCGAGGCAAATTTTAGGGCGATCTGGAGGTCTTCGCAGAGCTTCCTGAATCCTTTGCTATCGAATTGTTTCCCGTTGTCGGTGATGATTGCCCGGGGAATTCCGAACCTGCAGATAATATTCTTTTTTAAAAACTCTGTGGCCTTCTTCTCCGTGATGGTGGATAGCGGCTCGGCTTCTACCCATTTTGTGAAATAGTCTATAGCCACGATTGCGTATTTTGCCTGCCCTCGTCCTTTTGGCATTGGTCCTATGATATCTAGCCCCCACTGTGCAAATGGCCAGGGGCTGGATATGGCGGTTAACTGCTCCGCCGGCTGGTGGTGGAGGTTGGCATTCTTCTGACAACCTTCACATTTTTGAGCTACCCTCACACCGTCCTGGTGCATGGTCGGCCAGTAAAATCCTTGTCTTAAGGCTTTAAAGGCGATTGATCTTCCTCCGGTGTGACTTCCACAGATGCCTGCGTGGATTTCCCTGAGCACATAATCTGATTCCTCTTTCGCTAAGCATCTCAGGAGGGGTACGGTGTAGCCTCTTCGGTAAAGTACCCCTTCGATTAAGGAAAACTTGGTGCTTTTGAATTTTAGTTTTCTGGCTTCCTTTCTGTCTTTGGGTATCTCTCCTGTCTCTAAATATTTTCTGATCGGTTGCAGCCATGAAGTTTCATCTTCTTTATCCAGGGTTCCTACTTCGAGTTTCTCTCCTACGCTCTTTTCTCGGAGGCAGATTAGGGGGACTGTTCTGGGATTCTCTGTCTTTATTGAAGATGCGAGCCGTGCAAGAGAATCTACTTCGCCTTTGTCTTCTCGTCCGACTTGTTCAAAGCGAACGTCCCTCATTTTTTCTATTACCATTTTTATCTCAGTCAAGTAGGCTCTCATGTTAGGTTCCCTGGCCTGGAATTCGCCTTTTAGTTGCTGAATAACAAGCTGTGAGTCACTTCTTACTATTACGTCGTGGACTCCTATTACCGTGCATAGTCTTAATCCGGCCAGGATTGCTTCATACTCTGCCTCATTGTTCGTGGTTTCGAAGGCGAACCTTAAGGTAAACAATACTTCTCCCCCCTTGTTATTTTTTAACACGATCCCGGCTCCGCCGCCCTGTGAGCTGACATACCCGTCCACTGATATCTCCCACTTGTCTTCCCCTACCGTCAAGATCTGGGGTTCGGTGAATTCTGCAACAAAATCTGCTAAAGTCTGTCCTTTCATTGCTACCCTCGGAAGGTAGGAGATGTCGTGCTCGCTTAACTCCACCGACCACTTCATCAACCTTTCCGAGGCCTCTGGTTTTTCTAAGATCTTCCGTAAGGGGTGGTCGGTGTAAACTTTGATAGGGTGGGCTTCGAAGTAAGGCCGTAATTTCCGAGCTGCGGTGATCAAAGATAGGGCGACTAGTTCATGTACGGGATACCGGGTTTCCGTGTCCAACAGGGCTTTGCTGACATAGTATACTGGTCTTTGGATTCGGTCGGCCTCTTGCACCAGCATCGAACTTACTGCGTGTTTTGAAACAGCCAAGTACAAGTATAATGTCTCTCATGGGAGAGGTTTTGCTAGGAGCGGGGGCTGTGCTAGATATCGTTTCAGTTGTTGGAAGGCCTCCTCGCACTCCGGAGTCCAGTCGATTCCCTTTTAGGCTTTCTTGATGGCTTTGAAGAAAGGGTGGCACTTGTCGGTTGCTCGGGAGATGAATCGGTTAAGCGCGGCTAGCCTGCCGGTTAGACTTTGAACTTCTTTCACCGTCCTGGGAGATTTCAAGTCTAGTACGGCTTGTATCTTTTGCGGATTTGCTTCTATGCCCCTGAAGCTCACCATGTAGCCTAAAAACTTCCCGGAGGCCACCCCGAAGGCGTACTTTTCTGGGTTGAGTTTTAATTGGTATTTCCTCAATAACTCGAAGGTTTTCTTCAGGTCGGTCACGTGATACTCTGGCGCCTCAGACATTGTTATCATGTCGTCAACATACACCAGCATTGTTGTGCCGATGAGTGGTTTGAAAATCTTGTTGACTAGTCTCTGAAAGGTGCCTCCTGTGTTTTTTAATCCGAAGGGCATTACTTTATAACAATAAAGCCCCTGATCGGTGACAAAAGTTATTTTCTCCTCGTCAGCAGGGTGCATCTTGACCTGGTTGTATCCTGAGAAGGCGTCCATAAAGCTCAGCAGTCCCTTGTAGGCTGTCGTATCTACCAGCTGATCTACGTTTGGTAGTGGGAAGCTGTCCTTCGAGCACGCATTGTTGAGGTCGGTGAAGTCCACGCACATCCTCCACTTCCCGTTTACTTTCCTTACCAATACCACGTTCGAGACCCATTCTGGGTACTTGACTTCTCTGATGAAGCCTGCTTTTAGCAGTTTTTCCACTTCGGATGCCACTGCTCTGCACCGTTCTTGGTTAAAGATTCTTTTTTTCTGTTTAACCAGTTTGTGTGCCGGGTTTACTGCCAAGCGGTGACTGATGAACTTTGGATCAATCCCGGGCATGTCATTGTGTCCCCATGCGAAGATGTCGGGGTACTTCCGTAGGCATTCCAGCAGGCCCTTTTTTAGGATTTCGTCCAAGTTCCCCCTATCTTTATGCTTTTATTCGGTCCGAACAGGTTGAATTTTTCTAATTCTTCAGCTGCCTCTAGCCGGGCAACTTTATCCGGGCGAGGACCCGGGTCCTGCCTTGGATTTTCCTCGTCTTCCCCCATTTGCCTCTTCCTGGTGCTTCCTTCGATACAGAGGGTTTCTCGTGAGAGAGTGGCGAAACAACTACGGGCTATCTTCTGACTTCCGCATATGATTCTGATCCCTTCCCGGGTAAGAAATTTCAGTTTCAAGTAGTAACAGGACATCACAGCCTTTGTTTTCATCATAAAAGGCCGGCCGACAATGACTTGGTAACTGCTCAGGCAGTCCACCACGGTGAAGTTTATCATAACTGTCCGGGTCCTGGGGTGAGTTCCGATGGTTGTTTCCAGTTGTATTCTTCCCAGCGGGATGACCGTTGAGCCTCCAAAACCATATAGGGGGTGCCGTCATTAGTTAGGGTTACGTATTCTACTCCCATGCTTTCTAAAGATTCTTTGGATATCATGTCCACCGCGCTTCCGGGGTCTACCAGGATTCTATCCACCTCTGTGCCGCTGATTGTAGCTTTGATTATCAGCGCATCATCATGGGGGAAACTCACCCCTCGTGCATCCTCGTCGGTGAACATTATGGGCACCGACCGACCCCCTTGTAGTGTCGGGGGTCTTTCTGTTCCTAGCACCTCTGCCCCTTGAGCTCGGCTATAGTTCTTTCTTGACCGGTTAGAGTCCCCGGCCAGTGTACTTCCCCCTGCGATGATGTTCACCTGTCGGTTTCGTGCCCTCTGTCTGGCTGCCATGGTTTAATGGTCAATGTAACTATTTAGATACCCATTTCGGGCTAGGTCTTCCATCTGTTCCCGTAGATCTTTGCATTCGTCCGCCGTGTGTCCCCTCAGATTATGATGTACACAGTAAGATTTCTTGTTTCTTTTATCCGGGGGGAACCTCCTGAGGTCGGGTTCTATCAAGAGGCATTTTTCCTGTATCTCCATGATAATTTGCCCCGGTGGTTTGCTCAGAGGAATATACGCTTCTTCTCGGACTACATGATTCACCTGGGTCGCGACTCCTCTTTCCTGATCTCTTCGAGGCATTGGTTTGAATTCTTTGGATTTCAGATTTATTTTTTGAATTCCCTGTCCGGTCGTCAGGGGGCCTCTGCTCTTGTTGTTCTTTATCGAATGGTCGTCCCCCTTCGGAGATCTTTTCTTCACTTTCTACCAAGACGAACTTCCGGGCTACTTCTAGAGCGGTGGCGTAATCTGGTGTGTCTTGGATTCTTAGGTGGGTCCATAGTCTTCCGACCCTTAGGGCTCCCTTTAAACTTTCCAGGGCCTCTTTGGACTCGTATCCTCCGACTTCGAGTACCATATTGTGGTACCTCTCGATAAAAATTTTTAGGGGCTCGTCATCTCCTTGTTTTATGAGCCTTAATTCTCCGATTGTTTTCTTGGGGACGCAGGCCCCTTTGAAGTGTCGGACGAACGACTTTTTGAGCTGTGTGAAGCTTCCGATGCTTCCCGGGGCCATACTTTTGTACCATAGGATGGCGGGTCCACCTAAAGTTAGGGGGAATACTTTGCAGATGGCATCTCCTACTACTCCCTAGACTTCCATCAACATGACAAAGCCTTCTATGTGCGATTTCGGGTCAGAGTGGCCTTTGTAGGGTGTAATGGTCGGCATGTTGAATCGCTTTGGGAATTTTGCCGACCTTATTTCTTCCGCGATGGGAGATTCTCCTCACTGTCTCGGGCATCACTTGTGTCAACCTTGAGGCCTACCCCCCACTTGGTCATCTCCTTTTTTAACCAAGACTTTATCTCACTGGTTGTGCTGCCGTGTCGTTTTCTGTGCCTCTATGCGCGTCCTATGCCCCGGGTGCGGCGTTCCTCATGGTTTGAAATTTCTCGCACATCCTCGTTATATTCCCTGCCTCCTCTTCGGGAGTCGTGGAGGCTGTCATAGGAGGGATCATGTGATTGTCCTCTTCGTCCTCTTTCCTCCTCTTCCCATGTGTCCTCTGTTTGTGAATCTTTTTCTACAACCACGGATTTTATCCCGTAGGGGCCCCTCCTCCTGGGTCCATCATCCTCACTGGTATCTGCCACCCTTTTCCCTTCTGCTTTCTCACCTCTTCTTCGACTGGTTCCGCCTTCGGGTCTCTCGTTGTTCGTTCCTTCCATTTTCTCCAGCCGATCTATCATGGATTTCATGCTTTCTTCCATCCTTTTCATCCAGTCTGTTGTCGGACTCTCTGAAGATTGATGATTTCCACCTTCTGCCATTGTCTTACTACGTGAGCTGCTTTTTGTTAAAAGGTCCCCACAGACGGCGCCAACTGTTGACGGCTGATTTTGGTCTCAGGGTAATATGGGAATATCGCTCTCGAGACAATCCTCCTTCAATAGTGAATTTGTTTGGTTATGGGGGACCAAAGGCAAATTTAGCAGAAGATAGATAATGCGCCAATCAACAAAAAAAGATTTAACGTGGTTCGGTGGATTTGGATCCGACCTACGTCCACGGACACAAACAGGATGATACTTTTATTACTCAAACACGATTCTCAGATCTTTTTTATGTTTACAAGTCAGAGCTTGATGATTCTGATGATCTTTTACAAATACCTTGTCCTTCTATTTATAATAGTACAGAAATCCGATTCCTATTTGTATAAGAATCCTCATTCGAATCAATTTTCTCCTCTTGCAAGGATTCCTAATCTAACATTTCTCCACTTTTCTTATCTTACTTGGATACTGACCCATCGCTTTTCCCCATGAAAGTAGGTTAACTTATCCATTTCCCTGTAGAAATAGGATGTTTCGTTTTATGGAACATGTCTTGCTATGTGCTCGGTCTTCATGAGGTCGGTCATATTGATTATTTGAACTGAGAATGCTTCTGCCGATCTTAAAACTGCCCGGTCATCTGAGCCCAAGTGTGCGGGTACCGATCACAAAGTGATCGGTCTAAAACCGTAAGGTGTTTGGTTTCCTATTGCAAAGTGGTCGGGTCGGTTTTAACGATCTCACCCAAGAAGGGAATTACCCTTCTGTCCTTGTCGTGCTGCTTTAAACATCATAGTGTCTGAAAACACCATCAACAACATGTTCTATTTGAATGGTGTATTGTCAAATTCAACATTTTGTCTATTTGCATTTTGGGTACTGCTTTCGTATTTCAGTAGAGGAAAAAGATTAGGACAGACATATGATATGATATGTCCGTTCATTAATAATTTAATAAATATATATTAAATTTAGAACTAAGGAATAATAATGGAAAGATAAATTTTTCACTGTGAACTTTCGACTTCATTATATAGATCTAATCGGGAACTTGAAACTTGAGATTTAAGTGGGGTTGCTAGAACTAGCATATGCAAAAACACTTATTTATTTTTAAATATATCACTTAGATGAATGAGAGATTAAAAAAAAATCCATAAATTAATTGATTAACACGAAAAAATAAAAGGAAGATTGAGAAAAAATAAATAAATAAATAAAATGATCAATTCAGGAAAAAAAAAACCAATAAATAATGAAACAAGAAAGACTGAACAAATACAAGAGTACATAAACAGAGGGCTTCATCATTCACGTCAACAGCCTCAGCCGGCGCCTCCACCACCTCCACAGCCGGCTCCTCCTCCGCCTCCACAGCCTCCACCACCACCTCCACAGCCTGCACCGCCTCCGCCATGGTCGTGATGATTTGCAGCTGCGTCAGCAATATCAGGAGCGGACTTGAAGCACTCGCAGCAGCAGCTGGTGAAGCATTCCATGAAACTGTTTTTCTTTTTCTTGCTTGCATACTTATTTTCCTTTTTCTTTCCCATAACTGTTACGGGTTACAAATTAATAATATTGAACGCTTTTATCTTCGTGTTATATATCAATGTTACATATTTATTATCGACGTACTATATATAGAAGAAGTTCCATTCTCTTGAAATGTTACTTGATAATCAAGGTATCGTCGACGACTTACCAATTTATACAAGTCTTGGTCGTCTCTTAATTAGTCAACAATAATAATAATAATTTGATTGTGTCAGTTTTAAAAGTCTATAGCTTCTTTTCTTGAATACGACCATTCAACTGGGTATTATTAGTCTTTGATTTTAAGCAGTTTGTGTAGAAATTAATATAGTCAACAAAGATATATAGCCAAAGCGGTATTCGAAAGTTCTAAGAAATTGTTATGCAAATCATGGCACATGAAGGAATTTTGCAAAATGATCGCATTTACAGCCTTGAGAAGTCATCGTTAACCAGAAAGCAAAATGATCGAGCAAGCTGGCCAACTGAAGGAGTTCGAGCAAGGCCAACGCGAATTACACAGTGGCCTACCAAGTTCAGGGATTACGAGTTAAACATTATGAGTGAATAAGCAGTATTGTATTGTAATTAGCAAAACGTTAAAGGGGTCCGTTTGTAATTAGTATAACGTTAGTTGAGAAGTTAGTTGTAATTATGGAAATTATTTACATGCCGTTAGTGACAGTTAGAGACTTAGTTGAGAAGTTTTTTACTAAGCAGAATATAAGCTGTAAAACAAATTAATGAAACAACAAGAATTATTTTCTCAATAACAATTTCCCTCTCTCTTTCACTTCTTAGGAGAATTAGTAGGCGATTCTCCAATTAAGGCTAACATATACATCCACATCCCCCAATCCAATCAAAAAAACCCAAAATTTATTAGATTTGTATGCATTATTGTTAATAGATTTGCATGGAAAAACTTGTTCATTAAAAACGACACCCCTACTAATTATGACCTTAATTCCTCTTGCTTCGTTTTCCATAATTTATATCTTTGGTTCCTTCCTGATATCCTAGAACGATGATGACTAATATATAGATATTTACCGCCCTTCATCTTAATATTTTATGTGTTGTCTCGAGTTTTATGAATGCTTTAATGTGTTTTAGGTGTATTTCGAAGGTAAAAATCATATTATGATTTACCTAGATTCAACTAGAGATGAAAATGATAATGTAACATCCCAATTCGGAAGCTGTTACCGACAGAGGATAGACCGTACTAACCCCATAAGCCTCTGACTCAGATAACTACTATTCAATTTCTAATACTCTTTTCTTTAATTAAATATATATCGTATATATGGGACCGTGGCACAAACTTACAACTTAACATACAAACTTAACTCCAATAACTTTATACATAAAGACACATGTTCTTACAATGACTACACATAACTCAAATGCTAGTACAAGACTTTTACATGACTCTAACTGACTCCAATTGGACTTTTACTATTTGACTTGGACTGGTGGGCTCCAAACCCTAATGACTGCAACAGTATCCGTCCTCATGAGCTCGTCCTCCGAGAAACCTACAAGACATGGAAACTGAGAGTGGGGGGTTAGATCGTTGTATGATCTAAGTGAGTGGACGAAAAACTGAAATACTAATATCAAAACATTTGATTTTTAAAACCAAAGTGCCAGAAGTAACTCTATATGAAAACTATTTTCTGAAAACTGCATCTGAAATCTCCTTTATAAACTCAGCTTTCTGGAAATTTCTTTTGAAGCTCTGGTTTCTGAAAAACTATTTCTAAAATTTGATTTCTAAAAGCTGTATACTGAGAATCTGGAGTCTGAAAACTGGTCTGTATCTGAAAATCTTGACGTATGAGGGCGTTACGTATCGTCGTCCCCCCATACTCCTAACTGGAACCAGGAATGCAAAACCATGACTTTGGGGCGTTACGTATCGTCGTCCTTCAAAGCATGCCACTCTTGTCCTCGAAACTGGTGGTCTCGGGGCGTTACGTATCGCCGTCCCCCAAGCCACTGAACTAGAGCCGGTAGTGCTGATCCATGCTACTACCTGACCTTGAAACTAGGGTCTAGGGGGGTTATGTATCGCCGTCCCCTAGCCCTGAACTAGAATCTAGAGACGTTATGTATCTCCGTCCCTCAGTCCTATACATGTGCACATGTTCTCTGTCCCTCAATTTCAAACTGTATCTATCATTACAAGAAAACTGTGAAATACATACGTAAATATCCATCACTAATCCGTCGCTACTGGACAGTTAGGGACGGAATAGTGACGGACAAATTCCGTCTCTATTTTGTTGGTCGTAAAAATATAGCGACAGAAATATATCGTCTGTCGCTAAAATTAGCGACATAATTTTTTTCCGTCTCTAATTAGCGACGGAACATTCCGTCTCTAAATAGCGATGGGACATTACGTCTCTAATTAGCGACGAAAAATTAACGACGAAAAATGTTCCGTCGCTATTTAGAGACTGAAGGTCCGTCTCTAATTCCGTTTCTAATTTCCTAGGAATTCTTTTTTTGATAAAATTATTATTTTTAAATTTTTTTAAGAAATTAATTTTATTTTAAATAATATTATTAATATTAGTACGTTAAATTATAAAATAAATATATTAATTACTTAAATTATAAAATAAACACAACAAATAGTAAAATAAAAAGTTTATTATATAATGTATAAAAAAGTACAACATAAAAAAATACATCAAATTCCATATACTGCAGCATCTCCCTCAAGCTCAAAAACACTTTGATGTTTAATCCAGAGAACGTTTTGATCAGATGGCCCATCAAATTCACTGGAAAACTGCGACATCCATTATCTACATAATGAAGAGAACGTTTGATGTTTAATCCCGAGAACATTTTGAGCTTCATAACAATAACAGCTCCCACTGAAACACTTTGCTTGAATGCTTGAGCTTGATCAAATGCAGCTTGACCAATGCTGCTATCCATAACAAATATAACAAGATCCGGTTCATTCAGAAATGTAAAAGCGAGAAACAGAGAAATATTAGCACCTATAATCAACCATTGTCTACATAATAGGACAGGTAAAATCAGAAAAAATTCTATACCGTTGCTTCAGAAACTTGACGCATTTCTTCAAAAAGAGCAGCTTCATGTTTATGGCGACCACTGGTATCAACAATTATAAGAGCACAGTTTTCCTTTTTAACTATTTCCATACCTTCCACTTCAATTCTCACAGGATCTGACTCTGTATAGCTAGACGTTAAAGCCACAATCTTATTTTAATTGAAAAGTATGATAAGACAGTCAAATCTCAAATCTACAGTTTATATCATAACTAGGTACATGGATTTACAAAAGCAGATCAAACATAAGCAGATCATACTTAAACATCCAAGAACATCATTTATACATATTGGCACTGCAGATAAAATGTTTCCCCCAACTCAGCCAAGAGATAGCCACACTAATTTAAGCAACTTTCATGCACAGAAATTAATCATAACTTGGATTTTCCAGCCACTCCAATTTGATGACAGCTAAAAGCAATAAGACTAGATTGGGCTATGCATGGCAACGGGCCGGGCTTGTAAAAGCCCGGCTCGAGCCCGGCTGAAAAAAATTTGGCCCGGGCCCGGCAAAAGCCCGGCCCGAGCCTCTGTCGGGCCGGTGCAGGCCGGGCTCGGGCCCGGGCCAAGCCCGATTAATTTTTAAAAAAAAAACATTTTTTAAAATTAGGGATATAAAAATATGAATTTACATATAATTTTTATATAACATATTTAAATATGTGTTTTTTGTCTTTTAGTCATATTTAAATATGTGTTTTTTGCATAATACTATCATGAACCAATTCAATACCAACATTTTTACAAATTTCAACTACTTTGCAGTCAAAGGTAGGAAAAAAAAAAATAAATCAAAAAGAGATAAAACAATATAATTAGAAGCATTATTCCAAGAAAATTAGCTAACAATCCAAATATCAAAAGTTTCAAACAATCACAAATAATATATAAAAAGTTTCAAGAAAATTAGCTAACAATCCAAATACCAAAAGTTTCAAACAATCACAAATAAATACATCAAAAGTTTCACAAACAATATAAGCATTATATTCCAAGTAAATTAAAACAATTCAAACCATAAAGGCATAAACTAACATCATCAAAACAATCACAAATAAAAACATCAAAAGTTTCAATATTTCATCCATAAACTAACAATCCAAATACCAAAAATAAAAACAATTCAAAAGTTTCAATGTTCCATCCATAAAGGCATAAACTAACAATCCAAACCAAAAATAAATACATCAAAAGTTTCAATGTTCCATCCATAAACTAACAATCCAAACCAAAAATAAATACATCAAAAGTTTCAATTATCCAAATGCCACAAACTAATACATCAATGATCAAACTTATCCAACTCTTGTGGCTCAAAGTCTTCTTCAACTTCACCCATCAGTTCCTCTCCAGAAATTATAAGTTCTTCAGGAATAAGACCTAATGAGAAAAAGTGTTAAAACATGTAAATCAAAGAAAATAAATAATTAAAAAAACCATCAACTTCACCCATCAGTTCCTCTCCAGAAATTATAAGTTCTTCAGGAATAAGACCTAATGAGAAAAAGTGTTAAAACATGTAAATCAAATAAAATAAATAATTAAAAAAAACCATCAGTACAATCTTATACCTCGCTCAGAAGCCCATAACCAATTTTGAGTGCACATTATTGCTTCCAATGTGTCAGGATGTAATTTGGCCCGATGTGGACTCAAATGTCTCCCCCGGTACTAAAAGCAGACTCTGATGCCACAGTTGTAATAGAAATGGCTAATATATCTTTAGCTATCTCAGCCAAAATATGATATTTTCCTTTATTTGTCTTCCAACAATAGAAAATATTGAAGTCTGGAGTTCTAGCAACTAATGGCTCCTCTAAGTACCTCTCAAGATCAGACTTTGATCTTGTCATATGATTGCTTTGAGTGGCAAAAGAATCAAAGTCAGATAAATCTAAAAAAGAAGACGAATCAACGGTGACAATATTATGGGAATGAACATTGGAAGTAGAAGATTCACCACCACCTACAGACTTAGCTTCATAGTGTTTAACTATCTCTTCAAAAAGTTGACGTGCTCTCAAAATTTGCCCTGCAACCCCCACACCATAAATCTTTGGAAAATAATAATCAATTAACAACATCTTAAACTTTGGGTCAAGAACGACAGCCATAACCAACACCCTATGAATCTCTTGCCAATATTTCTCAAACTTGGCAATCATAATAGAAGCCATTTGTTTAACTTGAGGAATAGGAGACATTTGCCACTCCATCAAAGACATCCTCATTTTACAAGCCAATGGAAAAAACATATTGGCTGTAGGATAGCTCGTACCTGAAAACATCTCCGTCAACAAATAAAATGGACGTAAATATTGTAACATTTTTTCAGCCATCTCCCATTCCGCATCAGAAGGCAAACATTTATAATGAGGCTCAATTTGTTGCACTCGAGGAAAAACTTTTTTTGTAATGAATTGCAACATCAAGCTTGACAAATGTAGAATTCCATCTAGTAGGGCAATCAAGCACCAACTTCCTTTCAGTCTTACTGAATGATTGACGAGCAGACATCATAAAAGTTTCAACCCTTTTCGGTGTGCTACTCCAATAAGCAACACTCTCCCTAATCTTTGCAATACTCCCTTCAATCACGGTCAAACCATCATTTACAATTAGGTTCAAAATATGAGCTGCACACCTCATATGAAATAATTTACCACCCAATACCATAGATTCAGATGAAAGCATTCCCTTCAATCTTTCTACCATTGCGTCATTAGTTGAACAATTATCCAAAGTAACTGTTGACAACTTCCGATCCACATTGCAATCCATCATACATTTAAGTAAAACTTGAGATAGACACTCAGCAGTATGTGGAGTTGGTACATATATAAACCTACATATACATAATGTTTGTAATTAAATGTTAGTATATTCAACAAATTTGTTAAACATCATATTTTACAAAAAAAAAAAAATAAATAAATTACCTTAAGACTCGACTCTGTAAATGCCATGAGTTGTCAATGAAATGTCCTGTAACAACCATATACCCTCTCTTTTGGTTACTAGCAGTCCACATGTCAGTAGTAATGGCAACCCTGCTGTCATTAATATTCAACAAACTCATTGTTTTCCCCTTTTCTGATTTATACAACTTGAAAATTTCAACTTGTTTTTTAGTATAACAATTCTTGATGTGTCTATTTAAGTGACTGGTACCTCTTTCAGACATAGCACTCAATAACTTAGCACAGTGATTACATTTGGCCTTTAATTTCCCACTAACAATAATCTTCGTAAAATGATCCCAACATCTTGATGTCAGTCGTCTCTTATTATCCATATTTTCTAATGCTACCCCCTTTCTTTTGTTACCATCTTCATCTATTTTTCCATCTTCAATATCAAGGATCTCATTTTCTTCATCACTATCCCGGCGTACATCTTCGAGACCGTTAAGAAACACAGGGGAATTTGGCACCCGAATAGTCGTAGATTCTTCTAAGATAGACATAACAACAATATGGAAGCCCAAGTAGTCCAACCTTAAGTCCTTAACTAAAATTTGAAAAATGAATCAAAAAATGAATTTTCTGGATAGAAAAGGTTATTGTATATTAACAACATTTGTGAATGAGATTCTGGATAGAAACCACATCTTTTAGATATTATGGGCAGTAATATGGAATCCTAACAAATAATACAAGTGTTTAATCTAAACATACAAGCCATATCAGAGCAGGCATCACCCAAACAAATAATACATAAAAATATGCATTCCACCTAAAAATCAGTGGAAGAAGATGTGTTCTCGGAGACTAACCGACAACAATCTAATTGAACCTCTTTGTGTATTAGTCTATTAGACAGAGGCTTTGCATGTCCATACTCCATAATTACAAAAACATCCTCATTTTAAAAGCCAAAAGATCTCATCATCGATTCATCATCAAATCTTGAATCATTTCAAACTGTTTTCGATTCATCATCAAATTTTCCAATCTATTCCTCTATGAATCTCAAATTTTGACAAATTCACCTATTATTTGCCAATGACTAGAAAAATCATATTATTATTATTTGCCAATGAAAAATTTCACACACTAATAAAAATGACAAATTGACAAATTTCACACATTAATAACTCGACCAAAACAAAAGCAGCAACAGGTAAAAGAAACAAAAACATAGGAAATTGAGCAAGCATATACCGACGATGAGACGAGGCGATTTGCTGTCGAGCTGATGAGTGATGAATGATTGAAGGCTTAGGCGATTTCCTCTGATTTGCTGAAGGCTTAGGCGAAAGAGATTACAGATTAGCCGAGTCGATTAGGGAAATGGGTGAACTGGTGGGTGAAGGGGGCAAAAATGGGTGAAGGCCGAAGGGACGGGGGTGGCAGAGAAGGCTGTGACGGCGCTGTGTTTTCGTGAGGTGAGAGAGACAGAGACGAGGCAGAGGACATACAAAATCGGCAAAAGAGAAGAGACGATTTTTAGAAATGGTGAAATGGAAATGGGTGAACGCTATGCATCGCAAAGAGTCAAAAAGAGGATTTTTTTTTAATTATTTAAGTCCGGGCCGGGCCGGGCCCGGGCTAAAATAGCCGAGCCCGGCTCGGGCTCGATTTTTAGGGCCCGGCCCGGGATTTTCGTTCCCCGGGCAGGGACGAGCAGATCCGGGCCGGGGCCGTGCTTTTCTCCCATGCATAGATTGGGCAGCTAGAATTTAACAAAGAACTTTAAAGGACATAATTTTATTCCTCTTCTTTACACAATTCTTATCAATCTAATCCTATAAATATACCCTACATCTCCTCTATCTTTATAACAAGCACCTTCTAATGGTTCTGTCTTTGTCATTCAGGGGAAAAAAAGCATTCAGATTAATCAATCTTAAACTAGAAACTATAGATTGCATCTCCTTGACACCACCAAATCACAAATTCAGTGTATTTATTAACCCTACAAATACTCAGCTATTTCCACCTTCAATTCTAATTGTAATTGATCGGTAACTCAACTCAATAACTTCTGTAAATCTAACTTAGCCTCCAAAATTTCATATTTTTTAAGAAGTTTTCTTAATTACTTTATTTAACCAAAAAAAAGTTATTTCCTCAAATTCAAGATCGATGAATAAAGGGAAAATCAAATACATAAATGGCGTCGTACCTGCTGGATAATTCTGCGATAACCTGACCTTCCGCATTTGATCAAGCCCAACTCTAATGCAATAAGATATTTCCTATCTTATGCTTAATTATGGTGTCCCCAAAACACAGCTTCATATAATTTTTTATTTCTCCTAATTCACATATGATAAATTCAAGTTTTCAAGCTCTTAATGACCAATCAATGGCATGCCTCGCAGCTGCAATTCAAAAAAAAAAAAAAAACAAAATTCCAGCAACCAACATTTTCAGCCTCACAAAATAAACCAAAAGAAAAATAAAATAAAACGTAAAGCACAGAAAATAGGGAAAAAAAACCCTAGATGTTCATATTATACAACATAAATTATTATTATTATAAGGCATAAAAATCCGTAATTGCTAGTACAAATAACATATCTCAACCTTAAAACCATAGAAGATAACAGGACAGATGGCTAAAAATAGGGGGCTAGAGTGAGAAAATCAAGCTTGGTCTCAGTAGAAGACGACACAAATTCTTCGTTGGAACCTCCTGCAGTTCCATCACCGTCGTTACTATCGTCCAAAGCAGTAGTGGTTCCAGAAGCATCGACATTAGCGCGTGACTTCACGGCATCGAGCATGCGCTTGCTTATCTCCTTGGAATAGACCTGAAGGACCTCGATTCCATCGTCCTCGGCAGAGGCGCCGATTTCATCGACCGAAAATGCCTCGCTCTCGATGAGGCGGGCGGTCGAATCAGCCTTGTCCGTCGGCATGGAGCCGTAGCGTTTGGAGAGAACAGATGGAGTGGTGAGAGTCTCGATGAGACGCGCGATCACTACATCACGCGTGCGCTGTGTTGGTGGCCATATGCGGAATGTCAGGTTACTGGTGTTGAGTTTATGTGAAGAGAAATATAGAAGCCCTAACATTTTAGGATGTTTATATACTCAGTGATTAGCGACAGAATATAATTCTGTCACTAATATACTGACGGAATATGAATTTAATCGCTAATATATGCGACGGAATATGAATTCTGTCGTTAAATAGAGACGAAATATTATGTCTATCTTTATTTAGAGATGGAATTAAAAATTCGTCGCTATTTAGAGACGGAATTTTAATTCCGTCTCAAAAAATAGAGATGGATTAAAAAATTCGTCGTTATTCCGTCGTTATTGTTCCCGCTATTTCATTACTGGCCACTATTAGTTACGGAATTTTGTCCCATCGTTAAATTTTGTAGCAAATGTTGTAATCCATTTCAATTTTGTCGTTATTCCGCTTTTAAATGTTGAAACGAAGTTTCCATCGCTAATTTTCGTCGCGCTAATTTTTATTTTCTTGTAGTGCAGTTACATACGGGATGGATTTTTCCCTCATGCCCCGAAAAACATAAAACATGTTCTGAAAAATATTTATTTCTCAAATATAATTTAAATCATAAGCTTTTATGTAATAACTTTAATAGAATGATCTATCGCCCTAAAGCATAAAAAGTAAATTTGTTGCAAAAAAAAACCGTGAAATAAATTTAAAAGTAGTGTCCACTCACATATTTTTGGAATTTTGGTTTGTATTGAATCCCCTCGTCGAAGGAATTGTGGTTCATGTGGATAATCTATGATTGGAAACTTGATTAGATATCTACATGTAGAACGAGCTTCGGAATTTAGCTAAGCTTATTCAATAATATTTTTAGATCTACAAGGTTTATCATTTTGGTATCTTGATGTAAAGTATGTATACTGTAGGGGTTTTAGGGGCTATATCCGGTAACGCAGCGGAAGCGGCGGAAGATCGAATCTTCCGATTTCAAAACTTTTTCTCGGATTAATTAAATAAACATATTTATTTAATTGCCCAATAATCAAATTATGAAATAAATTTCAAATGAATCATATTCAAGTGAATTTACCAAATTACCCTTATATGGTATTTTGTCCATTTTAGTCCGAAATTGATCTAATCAATTTTGAATGATTCTAAATCATTTCTAAGATGAACTTAGCATGTTCAAAACATCAAAACACCAAAGCAACCAAAATCCCCAATTTTTGACCCTAAGGCCGAATGCACCATTTGGTGCCAAATTGACCATTTGTCATTTCATGCTTCAAAACACATCCAAGATGTAATCCAATCAACATGAAACTTTATATGCATCATATACACACCCAAATACACAACATATATGAAAACCCCAAATTTGGAATTGGTCATGAACCCTAATTTTTCAATTTCTTCAAATTGGACAAATTAGACCAAATTGGTTAAATCCAATACTTCAATCATGTTTCTTCTTTCTTCCATCCAATCAAGTCTCAACACAATGAAACAACTATAGAACAAATTCTAGGTCATTTAAGAGTGGGTCAATAACTCTAGAATGGCAACAAGGTTCTAAAACCTTAAAAGAATGCTTATTACTACACTAGTAATAACCTTCCAACATCATACATGCATTTCACCTTCATCAAACTTTTATCCATCAAAAGTACAAAGAATAAAGAATAGAAAAACTCAAGAACATCACAAGATGTTGCCCACAACAAGAGGAACAAATTACTCTCTAATGGAAGGTTGGAAATACTTACTAAATTCAAGCTTTTCCTTGTTTTTCTTTTCTTTTCTCTCTACCTTCTTTGTCTTGTTTTAATGGAGTTTTGATAAAGTGAAAAGGTTAATTAACCCTAAAAAAATGAAACAATATATACTTGCCCAAAATGCAAGCCTTGGCCGAATTTGGCTAAGAAATAATATCTAGATATTATATTTTTGTTTCATTTAATAACAACTTGTCAACTTGCAACTTAATCATCAAACAATTCAATGAATAAAGTAAGTCAACAAATGCAACTCAAAAATATACAATTATATTATATTAGGTCTTGGCCGAATTTGATAAAATAAAGGAAAAAATATTTCAATTTTAACAATTAAAATAAATATCAAGGAAGTCAAATTCAATTTGACAACCTTTTCCTTTAATGTAAAGTCAAACATTTACACTTATAATCATTTCCTAACTTTATCATTTGGTGAGATATTTATATTTTAATTATATTAATCATTTAACAATTAAATAATTAAATAATTAATTAAATAAATATCTCAAATATATGTATTATATTTACTTTAAATATCTCAAATACATATATTAATGATATATGTCAAATACCTTTATTTGACTATTTATTAATGTGTATTTAATAATATCATATATTAAATACAAATACACATTAATTAGGAAATGACGGTTCGGCCCATTCGCATGTATTTTTCGTTTAACGTTTAAACGATTTATAAATAATCATCATTATTCATAAAAGTTGCCCTAGTGCTCTACGAGTATGTTTCATTATTGAGACTCTCTAGATTCAGGTATATCCGTCACGAAATCCAATTTCATGTGCATAATCTATCCACCCGTAGATTATGACGATCACGGATAAACTAGCTGAATCATACAGGTCGAGGTCATTGCATACATATAATCTCTCCGTCACAGGTATCCAGATAATCCCAGAGATATAGATGTAAACGTCAAATCTCTATAGGTATTATCTCGTCGACGTATCTATTAGCAATCTCTAAATAACACTCGGAACTTACTTCCGATGTATACTGTGGCCACAGATTTAACAGACTGCTAATAATATATGGACTACCTATGCTCTGTACACAGAACTGACGGATCCTATCTTGACACACACAGGATATCCTGAGGATCGATCCACACCCAACGAACAGGCGGAGGTCTGATCTAAATAGATCGGTGACGTGACTGCCATCTAAGTGTGGAGGATGTCTCATACATCCACAGTGGTGTCTCAAGTCGAAGGACCACTATGCTACTCAACCCGAGAAGATTCTTATTGACGTTGGCGTACCATCCATTAAGAATCTTCGGTGAGCCGTTCAGTGTTTATCCATTATAAACACCTACACGTCTATACGAGTCTCCCTAGACTCATGGTTCATTGGGATAAACCATCGGACCAAGTCTCGATATACGACATGTACTGGTCTCAACGGATTTGACTAACCGACCCGTGTTAGCAAATCTTGACCAGGAACTATGTTTGATAATATTCATATAGCAGTGACACTTCCCAATGTCAATTACAAACTAACTTTGTAACTGTGTACTGCATTATATATTATCGGGCCTTTGTCTAATATATACATATCACTAAACCACATTTAGTTTCAATCTAATCGTAATCAGATCGAATACGTATATAAGAACAAGAGGTGCAACCATAAATAAGTAATATTATGGAATAAGGGGATGTTCGTATTCATGAATCAGACATAAATACGGTCCGGATTGGCGCTCTGAGCACCAACCCCAACAATTTCTCCCACTTGCTCTAGTGCCAATCCACGGTATCATATACACGTCTCAATGTGCATCGTATGCACATGGTCCTCTCAAAAGCTCACCCAGTACTTAAGAGGTAGGCAACAAAAACAAGTCCGCTATGAATATCGAGTTTGTCAAACAAACTCTATCGTTTCCCTTAGTCAGCATCATTCATATTTTGTAGAATCTAGATTATACATTAATATGACTCTGATGCTACACCAGTATTGTGCTACAGCTACTAAGTTGTCCAAGTATTTAAGGATCAAATCCAAAATACTATGAAGACAACCGCAAGCACAACACCAATTTAAAAACTTCTAATTTAAAAGGTCACTATGCAACTTCATAAGTCAATACTTCAAAAGTTGCATTTAATTCCACTAAATAGTGAATCCTTCGTGACACTCCCACTGCATCTTTTGTGACTCTTTATGACGTAGACTGTCTAACGTCATAATTAGTCTCAAAACTAATATGACCCTAATGGTTGCAGACTGTATTCTCCATGAATTAGAAACTCGTTCTTAATATCTCAAAGATCACAAAGAACGTGTTTCAAGATCCATCATATGGTCTATAGGATGTCAAAATAACTCGTAACAATTACGATTAAATCGACATCGATAATCGCACATAATAAAGTATTCATTATGTCATCATCAAATGATACATAATATTTTTAGACATTCTAATCAATATCTCTTTCGAAAAAGGAATCATCCTTTACGAAAGATGAATACTATGTATAAGACACACAATAACTGTCAACAGTTATACTAATGTCATACAGATAGCCTTGTTATGTCTTTCATTAGATCATATCTAATGTACGACTAATAGGAGTATCTCACAAGTCTCTTGGTTTTATATCTTATATAAAACTTTATATCGTATATAACAGAGACTACTCCCACTTTATCACGGAGTAAAGAAGACTTAGGTAAATCTTTTACCTCATAAACATCTCATTATTACTATAATAATGACAATGTCGTTAAGATATATAACACTAGAAAGTAATATGTACGCTCCCACTAACCCTTCTAATCACATATGTATTCTATATACTTTGACAAGATCAGACAATCTGACGATATCAAAAATAGAGACACATACTTCTGGAAGACTTATCCGAGTCTACAATAGGCTCTATAAGCTAGCACACTAAACTGCGATCTCAGCAGAACACAAACTCTAGGGCCATTTCAGAATGAACTCTTCAAATAAGGAAATCACAACTGATCTCTTATCTGAATAAGTCATCCAAAAACGCCACTTTGCATTCTTTAGCTAAAATATACAGTTTATTATCAACATTAACCATATATCTTTAATTGTTCAATTAGTGTGACTAGAGATAAGTTTTCTCAGAATCTACAATAGATTGCTGAGTATAACTTTTCTCACTGTCATACTATAAAGGTCAAACCTTTAATAAGCTCACATGCTTTCGCTGCGCAAACAATTAGCACATTTCATGAACTAATTCATAATGAAAGCTTAATCAAGTTCAAAACTTGATCATAGTAAGCTATGAACAATCTTAGATCTAAGGTTCAATGGTGAACTTCCAGAATCGATATCAAATATCGCTTCCATAAAAGTCATAGGATAATTTTTCTTCAATAAGAAAACAACGGAACCATTAAGTATCAAATACTCGTGAATGATTCTGTTATCCTATTGGACTTGCACGGAAGATGTATAAGGGTTGTTTCATCTTATTAATTACATAGTTCCATTTATAATTTATCATTCTCACATTTGACTTCAATAAGTCAAGTCTTTTCTACAATAGTTAACATCTGATGTTACACACCAAGTAATAAAACGATTTTATTACTTAGAATCGTAGGAAAGATATTCTATTAAATAGAATACAATATTCTATTAAACAGAATAAACGATAAACTTTTACTTATACCTCCGAGGTGTAAGTAATTTCCATTATATACTATTATATAAAAGAAAGATTGAAATCTCAAACTTTTCAAGATTCAATTTTTCTACCTATACATATCATATATGCAACTGTAGAAAATAATGGAACATTAATTAAAGAGATGAATTAGTGTTACTGGAGTATAACCCCAGAGTATTGAAACTAATTCGGTAACATTCAATATCAAACGAATCAAATCATATAAGATTCGATTGCTCCCACTACTCAATCAATCCATCAAGATGGAATCGTGGAAGAACAATATTGAATATGAATCATATTCACTAAATAACCTTAGAACTAATTGCTTTAAATTCATACGTTTGATCGTATCAAAGATCTTTGAACAGTTCAAAGACATGTTATGAATTTTGAGGATAGAATTCTCTAAAACCTTTAGATTGAATATATTTGAACAAGTCAAAAATGTTCAATCTACGTTTCATCAGAACGGATTGAAAGTACTTGATACTTTCAAGACTTTCAATATGTGTTCCTTCAGAAACACGTAACTAAGTTATGACAATTCATCAACTAAGTTACGAAATAAAGAAAACTACCTTAAGCAATTATTATTTATAAAACTACATACATCCAATGTATCAGTTAAATAAATTTGGTGGTCCAATGACAATCATTGGTTAAACGAGATCTTAATCACTTTCCTGAATACAATATTCATTAAATGGATAAGGATGGTGGTGTGATCTAGTATCAAACCATCCTTTACCATACGGAATAAGCATCCAATGCTTAAGTGATTAAACTCATAAAGCACCGTTCTAAATTATTTACTTTACCGAATAATTTTTCTTAATGTTTATCTCTACGTCAATGACACTACTAGTTATTATAAAATATGTAACAATTGTTTATAAAGAACAAGTGACTATCCAATAGTCGCAAGTTCCGATATCAAATATCAAAACAATCGTTAACCAATATTTCAAATAACTAGACGGGAGATCTGGTATCCAATACCTATAGTTGTAGTATTGTGAAAATCGATATTTTCTATACACAAATATACGCATCTCCTTTCTTTAGCTTTACTATTTGCATTCAACTATTCACAACAATTGTAAATAACTGATTAGCAAATTGTGTCAGACACATTACCTCTAAAGGTAATTAAAGCTTAGAAACGTCATTACTAGATAAACAAATACCTAATAGGGCTTTCTAAATGCCAGTCAAGAATCTCGAGACATGAACTAATTCAAGTCAATTCTTACTGCATAAGAAACTATTGTCTCTAAAGTATTATATCCTAAAGGGGATATCTATCTAGATTATCTATCATGACTTAGAAACTAAGTCATTAACCATCTTTATTTTTCAAGAAAATCGGAACAATAGTTCCCGATGGTTTAGACTAATCTAATAATATCCTAGTCTATTAGTATCTAGAACCTATTCTAGAATACTACTGCAACCAAGAGTCTAGTCAGATAACATATCAAAATATGTGTGCAGTAAATAAAAGTTTAATTCTATATAAACAATAGAATAAGGAAACAAACAAGCGGCAATTTCCATAATAACATACACTGCCTAAGTTATGGAATATTTTAAACTTAGCAGTGCCTCCCACTATTTTTACGTAATGCCGTAATCCCCAACGGAAAGACGAGAATTCAATAATTAAATCGAATTCCATAATGGGAAGAGGACCCCATGAATATATTTCGACTCACAGCAGAGGCACGGTCTCGCCTACGTATATTCACAGGTAGACAACTAATTGTCAATCACTCACTAGTGACTCCGAGGTTCCGGTCCTGGCCGTTTCTCGTTGTCGCTGCGAAGGCAGGCCCACAAGGAGACGTACCAAGGTTAAACTTGTCAATGATAAACTCAAGTTACTTGCGTAACCCTGACAGCTAGGGCACGTTCAGGATTCCGCTTTCGCTTGAATTTATCTAGTATCTAATATACATTCGGCATAAATAAATTTCTATCAGCTACATCCTCACAGCAGAGGCACGGTCTCGGATGTAGTCAACGAAAAGATATTTATAAACCGTATTGACAAGACGGACCAAGAAACAAGTATTCCAAATACTAGTTACTTTAAAACCTTATTAAGCGGGGATATTCCATTAAGTGTCATACACCCTAAATCTAATCAAATTAGATTATAACATGCATGTATAAAGTCAAGAAAACATGATTAAACATTGAATAAAACAAGCTAATCATTTATGGAGGCCTAGAATCAGACTCGCTCTGATACCATTTTGTAGGTTTTTAGGGGCTATATCCGGTAACGCAGCGGAAGCGGCGGAAGATCGAATCTTCCGATTTCAAAACTTTTTCTCGGATTAATTAAATAAACATATTTATTTAATTCCCAATAATCAAATTATGAAATAAAATTCAAATGAATCATATTCAAGTGAATTTACCAAATTACCCTTATATGGTATTTTGTCCATTTTAGTCCGAAATTGATCTAATCAATTTTGAATGATTCTAAATCATTTCTAAGATGAACTTAGCATGTTCAAAACATCAAAACACCAAAGCAACCAAAATCCCCAATTTTTGACCCTAAGGCCGAATGCACCATTTGTGCCCCAAATTGTGCATTTGTCATTTCATGCTTCAAAACACATCAAATGTAATCCAATCAACATGAAACTTTATATGCATCATATACACATCCAAATACACAACATATATGAAAACCCCCAAATTTGGAATTGGTCATGAACCCTAATTTTTCAATTTCTTCAAATTGGACAAATTAGACCAAATTGGTTAAATCCAATACTTCAATCATGTTTCTTCCATCCAATCAAGTCTCAACACAATGAAACAACTCAAGAACAATTCTAGGTCATTAAGAGTGGGTCAACAACTCTAGATTAGCAACAAGGTTCCAAAACCTTAAAAGAATGCTTATTACTACACTAGTCATAACCTTCCTTCATCATACATGCTGCACACACCTTCATCAAACTTTTATCCATCAAAATACAAAGAATAAAGAATAGAAAAACTCAAGAACATCACAAGATGTTGCCCACAACAAGAGGAACAAATTACTCTCTAATGGAAGGTTGGAAATACTTACTAAATCCAAGCTTTTCCTTGTTTTTCTTTTCTTTTCTCTCTACCTTCTTTGTCTTGTTTTAATGGAGTTTTGATAAAGTGAAAAGGTTAATGAAACCCTAAAATGAATGAAAAATATATACTTGCCCAAATGAAGCCTTGGCCGAATTTGGCTAAGAAATAATATCTAGATATTATATTTTTGTTTCATTTAATTAACAACTTGTCAACTTGCAACTTTAATCATCAAAACAATTAAATGATATAAAGTAAGTCAACAAATGCAACTCAAAAATATAACAATTATATTTATATTAGGGTCTTGGCCGAATTTGATACAAAATAAAGGAAAAAATATTTCATTTTAAAACAATTAAAACAAATATCCAAGAAGTCAAATTCAATTTGACAACCTTTTCCTTTAATGTAAAGTCAAACATTTACACTTATAATCATTTCCTAACTTTATCATTTGGTGAAGATATTTATATTTTAATTATATTAATCATTTAACAATTAAATAATTAAATAATTAATTAAATACAAATATATCAAATATATGTATTATATTTACTTTAAATATCTCAAATACATATATTGATGATATATGTCAAATACCTTTATTTGACTATTTATTAATGTGTATTTAATAATATCATATATTAAATACAAATACACATTAATTAGGAAATGACGGTTCGGCCCGTTCGCATGTATTTTTCGTTTAACGTTTAAACGATTTATAAATAATCATCATTATTCATAAATTTGCTCTAGTGCTCTACGAGTATGTTTCATTATTGAGACTCTCTAGATTCAGGTATATCCGTCACGAAATCCAATTTCATGTCCATAATCTATCCACCCGTAGATTATGACGATCACGGATAAACTAGCTGAATCATACAGGTCGAGGTCATTGCATACGTATAATCCCTCCGTCACAGGTATCCAGATAATCCCAGAGATATAGATGTAAACGTCAAATCTCTATAGGTATTATCTCGTCGACGTATCTATTAGCAATCTCTAAATAACACTCGGAACTTACTTCCGATGTATACTGTGGCCACAGATTTAACAGACTGCTAATAATATATGGACTACCTATGCTCTGTACACAGAACTGACGGATCCTATCTTGACACACACAGGATATCCTGAGGATCGATCCACACCCAACGAACAGGCGGAGGTCTGATCTAAATAGATCGGTGACGTGACTGCCATCTAAGTGTGGAGGATGTCTCATACATCCACAGTGGTGTCTCAAGTCGAAGGACCACTATGCTACTCAACCCGAGAAGATTCTTATTGACGTTGGCGTACCATCCATTAAGAATCTTCGGTGAGCCGTTCAGTGTTTATCCACTATAAACACCTACACGTCTATACGAGTCTCCCTAGACTCATGGTTCATTGGGATAAACCATCGGACCAAGTCTCGATATACGACATGTACTGGTCTCAACGGATTTGACTAACCGACCCGTGTTAGCAAATCTTGACCAGGAACTATGTTGATAATATATTCATATAGCAGTGACACTTCCCAATGTCAATTACAAACTAACTTTGTAACTGTGTACTGCATTATATATTATCGGGCCTTTGTCTAATATATACATATCACTAAACCACATTTAGTTTCAATCTCTAATCGTAATCAGATCGAATACGTATATAAGAACAAGAGGTGCAACCATAAATAAGTAATATTATGGAATAAGGGGATGTTCGTATTCATGAATCAGACATAAATACGGTCCGGATTGGCGCTCTGAGCACCAACCCCAACAATTTCTCCCTCTTGCTCTAGTGTCAATCCACGGTATCATATACTCGTCTCAATGGCATCGTATGCACATGGTCCTCAAAAGCTCACCCAGTACTTAAGAGGTAGACAACAAAAACAGTCCGCTATGAAATTCGAGTTTGTCAAACAAACTCTATCGTTTCCCTTAGTCAACATCATTCATATTTTGTAGAATCTAGATTATACATTAATATGACTCTGATGCTACATCAGTATTGTGCTATAGCTACTAAGTTGTCCAAGTATTTAAGGATCAAATCCAAAATACTATGAAGACAACCGCAAGCACAACACCAATTTAAAAACTTCTAATTTAAAAAGGTCACTATGCAACTTCATAAGTCAATACTTCAAAAGTTGCATTTGATTCCATTAAATAGTAGAATCCTTCGTGACACTCCCACTGCATCTTTTGTGACTCTTTATGACGTAGACTGTCTAACGTCATAATTAGTCTCAAAACTAATATGACCCTAATGGTTGCAGACTATATTCTCCATGAATTAGAAACTCGTTCTTAATATCTCAAAGATCACAAAGAACGTGTTTCAAGATCCATCATATGGTCTATAAGATGTCAAAATAACTCGTAACAATTACGATTAAATCGACATCGATAATCGCATGTAATAAAGTATTCATTATGTCATCATCAAATGATACATAATATTGTTTAGACATTCTAATCAATATCTCTTTCGAAAAAGGAATCATCATTTACGAAAGATGAATACTATGTTTAAGACACACAATAACTGTCAAACAGTTATACTAAATGTCATACAGATAGCCTTGTTATGTCTTTCATTAGATCATATCTAATGTACGACTAATAGGAGTATCTCACAAGTCTCTTGGTTTTATATCTTATATAAAACTTTATATCGTATATAAAAGAGACTACTCCCACTTTTATCACGGAGTAAAGAAGACTTAGGTAAATCTTTTACCTTATAAACATCTCATTATTACTATAATAATGACAATGTCGTTAAGATATATAACACTAAAAAGTAATATGTACGCTCCCACTAACCCTTCTAATCACATATGTATTCTATATACTTTGACAAGATCAGACAATCTGACGATATCAAAAATAGAGAACACATACTTCTCTGGAAGACTTATCCGAGTCTACAATAGGCTCTATAAGCTAGCACACTAAACTGCGATCTCAGCTCAGAACACAACTCTAGGGCCATTTCAGAATGAACTCTTCAAATAAGGAAATCACAACTGATCTCTTATCTGAATAAGTCATCCAAAAACGCCATTTTGCATTCTTTAGCTAAAAAATACAGTTTATTATCAACATTAACCAATATATCTTTAATTGTTCAATTAGTGTGACTAGAGATAAGTTTTCTCAAAATCTACAATAGATTGCTGAGTATAACTTTTCTCACTGTCATACTATAAATGTCAAACCTTTAATAATCTCACAATGCTTTCGCTGCGCAAACAATTAGCACATTTCATGAACTAATTCATAATGAAAGCTTAATCAAGTTCAAAACTTGATCATAGTAAGCTATGAACAATCTTAGATCTAAGGTTCAATGGTGAACTTCCAGAATCGATATCAAATATCGCTTCCATTAAAAGTCATAGGATAATTTTTCTTCAATAAGAAAACAACGGAACCATTAAGTATCAAATACTCGTGAATGATTCTGTTATCCTATTGGACTTGCACGGAAGATGTATAAGGGTTGTTTCATCTTATTAATTACATAGTTCCATTTATAATTTATCATTCTCACATTTGACTTCAATAAGTCAAGTCTTTTCTACAATAGTTAACATCTGATGTTACACACCAAGTAATAAAACGATTTTATTACTTAGAATCGTAGGAAAGATATTCTATTAAATAGAATACAATATTCTATTAAACAAAATAAACGATAAACTTTTACTTATACCTCCGAGGTGTAAGTAATTTCCATTATATAACTATTATATAAAAGAAAGATTGAAATCTCAAACTTTTCAAGATTCAAATTTTCTACCTATACATATCATATATGCAACTGTAGAAAATAATGGAACATTAATTAAAGAGATGAATTAGTGTTACTGGAGTATAACCCCAAGAGTATTGAAACTAATTCGGTAACATTCAATATCAAACGAACCAAATCATATAAGATTCGATTGCTCCCACTACTCAATTCCATCAAGATCGAATCGTGGAAGAACAATATTGAATATGAATCATATTCACTAAATAACCTTAGAACTAATTGCTTTAAATTCATACGTTTGATCGTATCAAAGATCTTTGAACAGTTCAAAGACATGTTATGAATTTTGAGGATAGATAAGGCGACCTCTAACGTGCTAGGATGGAACTGGGATAGTTTAAAACTGTTTTTGGGTAATTCTGGTCTTTGCGTCGCGACACAAAGCCTTGTGCGTCGCGACATGAACCATTTTAGAATGGATACCCGAAAATTTCCAGGTCGCGTCGCGATGCAAGTCCTTGCGCGGCGCGACGCGGCCATTACAGAGACAAATTCTGTGAATTCCCCAGTGCGCGTCGCTACGCTGTCCCATTTTCTAGGATTCTAGCATGTTTTCTAAGGCCTATCTTACTTTAATTGAATAACCAACACTTCTATATCAAAGATATTGCACAAACCACTCCAATGAGCTTCAATTCCTCATATTCCATACACATCATCAAGCTCCAACAATTCTTTAATTTTTCTTACTCTTGCTTTACTTTAGCTAAATTCTTAAGTTTCGAAAAAGAGTTGAACACTTAGTTTTTTCATGAATTACTTTTCCTTCTATCACCAAAAATACCATTCTTAACATGTTATTAACCCTATCTCATAATCATATTCTCAAAATCCAACAAACCAAATTTTTTGGGTCAATTGGGTTTTACCTTATCTTGTTTGATTCTTCTTTAATTCTCCAAATTAAAAAAGAATGTGAAACCATTTTCTTTGCTTCTCCATTCTTCTTCTCTCATTCTTCTTCTTCTTCTTCTTTTATTTTTCTTCTTTTTCTCTTCTTCTTAACGTTTCATTTCTCTATTTTCTTCTTTTTTCCATTTTGTGAAACATTCAATAGTAACTCCTTATATACTAGGGCTTAATTGATATTTGAAAGATGTAGAAAATTGGGGAAAATTTGAGATTATTCTAGATAGGTCAGCGATACTATTCACCTATTTCTGACTTACAATTTTCATCTGTTTCTGGTTTGATTTTGAAAAATATTCAACTTGGAAGTTGTAGGTCTCGATCTCATCTTTCTGATGATATAAAATTCATCAAAATCGGAGTTTGTATGAGAAATTTACAACCTAAAAATCATGGGCTATCCGGAGTGGAATATCGTACAGTTCGGTATCGGCACTTCGAGGAATATGGATTGTCCCCCAAGGTCACTTCATGAGTGCAGATATGTTTATCATAATTTATACTATGAATATTCATCCTAGAATGAAATGAAATGGTAACCAGGATTATTGATCAGAGAGATTACCAGTCGTTACAAATTCTCCCTTATTAAATATAATTCGTCCTCGAATACTTTCTGGGGTCTAACTTGAAGGTTTTCTTGTTCCGAGAATATCTTGCAACTCCACTACACTCATCCTCTTGGCTCCAGTCTTAGCTGAATACTTGATCTTCCTCTTTTCCCTTTACTAAGTCTTCGTTATTTATAATTTTCTTTCTCCGAGTTTTCAAGTATCACTATATATGGGTTCGGGGCTTCATATTTCATAACTAACCCTTTATGTACTCTTACTGTCGAATGATGGCTCCCATGCTTAGGACATTACTTCGGGTATTAAACTAGTCAAATTTACTCTTCTCCACCTTTAGTTTCTTTGCTAGTTCGAGTACAATTACTGTCTCTATGCTGGCTATTCTTTATTTGCTTACTTGTACTCTAGAATACTCCTCTAATTATCCCTTAAATCTTACCCTGTTATGAATTGTACAATCTCAACAGCTCCGATATTCTTAGTTTCATTGATTCTCTGTAGGTTGGACTTAATCTTTTCTTAAATTCTTTCATACATTATACTCATCAATTTTCGACTCAATCGGGTTTTTCTCAACTGGTATCTTTGATTCTTACTAGAATTACTGGTGTCTCCTCGGTTAGGCTTCCCATGTTCCCTTTCCGGAATCAAGAGGTTTTTAAAGGAGTGGTCTTTGTGGTTACTAGTAATCCTTGCACTCGATAATTCCTTGGCCCCACTTGTTCAACTTAATCGTAATATTCTTTTTCATATCTTGATTACTCAACTCTTTCTATATTCTATCTTCCAAGTTCCAACTACCTATGAGCCTCTTCTTCAAATCCTAATATCTCTATTTATTTAAGGGGTTTAGGGTTTCCTAACACAATAGTTCTGTCTACCGATAACTCTTGTACTTGATGTATTGCTCCAGTATAATTTTATAGTGATCCTCCTTAATTCGCTAAAGGTCAGACTTACTCGTAAGTACCTTGATGCTTAAACTGGATTCCTTATATTATTTATTAACATCAACGTTGATATTTTGGCCTGCTAAAGTTCATTTCCTTTTTGTATTTTCTCTCATTGTTACTGCAAATCTGATTGTTGTTCCTTTACTTTAACTCGTGTTCTATTCCTGTTTGCATGCTAAGATAGCTCTTCTTTATTGACTTCCACATTGTAATAATCTTATTTTCTCTGTTCTATTCTATACCCCTGCCAAATCACCCATTCATGTGGCTAAGGCTATCCCCAAACTCGTGGCGATTCAGTCAACTTAGACTAAGATTGGGCATAACATAAAGATTACGTGAACTAAAACGTAATGGTCTTTGGTTTCTCTCAAATACTAAAATCCTTAATGCTTACTTAATATCATCTCTTATTATTTCTGTACTAAGCCGGTTTCACTTCCACCCTTTTTACTATATGGGTTTTATGGCGAAAATTCGGTAACGCAGCGGAAACGCGGAAAATCAAAATTTTCCGATTTCAAAATTTTCTTGGATTAATTAAATAAACTTATTTATTTAATTACCCAATTATTAAATTCTGAAAAATTACACAAGAAATCAATTTCTTGGTAATTACCAAATTACCCCAAAACTTTATAAAATGAATTTAGTCCTAAAATTGTCAAATATAATTTTGGATGATTCTAAATCATTTCTAAAATAGTTTCCAACATGTCCAACACATCAAAATCAGATTGCAACAAAATCCCCAATTTTTAGTTAATTGTCGAACATACCCAGAATTTTTCAGTTTTTGCAATTGGTTTTTTGTTCAAAACATGTCAAGATCAAATCCAATCAACCAAAAATTAATATGCATCATATACACACCATAATACATCACATATATGAAAAGCCCCAAATTTGGAAAGGGTTAAGAACCCTAATTTTATAATTTCTTCAAATTGACAAATATTACCAAATCATTTAAATCCAACACTTTAATTCAAACTTTACCACACCAAACAAGTCTCACCATCATGAAACAACTCAATAAGAATTCTAAGTCATCAATGAGTGGCTTAGCAACTCTAGAATGACAACATGATGATCAAATAATCAAAAGTAAGCCATTGAAACCATTTCAAGCTTACTTTATAACCATAAAGCATACACCTTTCAAACAAGTTCACAGCCAATTAAAAAAACAAACTATAAGTGTAGAGACAACATCCTAGCAACACATGATGAAGCTAAGCATGTTAGAAACAGTTTCTATGCTGGAATATTTAAAGAAAAAACTTACAGAATCAAGAAATTTCCAAAGATTTTTCTCTTTGTTTTTCAAATTTTTCTCTCAACCTTTCTGTGTTTGTTTGTAAACTTGTTAACCTAACCTGATAAAATGAAATTAAAAAAAAAATATACTTACACCAAATACCTTGGCCGAAATGGTAAAGCATAAATTGTTGGGATTTATGTCCTAGAGCTTCATGTGTTGTAAAATGGAATTGATTATTGTAATAATTATAAACGCATTATTCATTTATCAAAGTTGTTTGATTTAAATTGCATATTGTCTAATTGTCTTGTTTACCTTGATTACTTTTGTACCTTTAGACTTAGTGTATGTTTGATACACAAGAGGATTTAAGTCTGAAGTTAGTAATCTAAATTGTCCATAGAGAGCAAACAGAGTGGGTACTTTGTTTGTGGTTTATCTATAGCTGCGGTCCATTCTATACTTGTATGACGACCTTGATCCGGGTTCGTTCATGTGGTGACATGAGAATGGAGGCACCTTGTATGATATGATCATATAGGACTGGACTCAGATAAATATGAATTTCTTTTAATATCCGTTAACCCAAGAAATTCATTTTATCTACTAGATGGTCATATATGGATTAATCTTAATCCTGAGTGTACTACGAACTCCTGCATGTTAGGCTGTGTCCTTTGATTTACTATGGTGGGGTTGGTGTAGCAGTCCCGGCCAATAACTACGTTTTGGGGATATGGTTTGGTATGTAGCTGGGAACGTTTTACATAGATATGGAATTCACTCATTCTTTCGAGAAGTAGAAGAATATCTCTTTTAAGAGTTGATTCGGGACTTGAATAATTTTGAGCGCTCAACTTTCTATTACGAATAGAAAGTATTATATTCATAATTGTTATGAATTAATTGTTCATTATAGAATCAATGGTGCTTAAGAGACAAAATATTTAGAGGGGTATAACGGACTTATGACCCGGCTCTATTTATGAGATATTCGTGAAGGGCTATATCCATATGTAGTGACTATATCGATGGACACCGAAGTTTGTTCGGCTTATATTTCCATCTACGGTAACGGGAGTTCAACTTCGAGTTTTTAGTGGAATAACGCGGAGTTAATAATTCGTAATATTTAATTAAAGAGTTTAATTAATATTTCGGAATTATTGGAGCTCGGAACCGTAGGTCCATTTGGTCCCCGTGCTAGCTCGATTAACTGTAGCAAACCTAATATAATTAGATTGTCTAATAATATGCTCACATTATATTTGAATATTATTAATATGATTAATAATATTTTTGTCACAAATGAAAATAATATTAAATTAGTTTAATATTATATTTTCTAATATTTTGATTATAAGATAATCAAATAATAATTATAAGATAATTATTACATCATCATTGATAATGCACAATTATGAGATAATTATGACATCATTATTTGATAATGGTAAATGCATTATCAAGACAAGCCTTAATGGTTTGCCAAATCATCCACCAAGTTTTTGTTAATTAGTTTTGACCTAATTACCTAACTTGTTCCATTATCTAATAGATTTGGTTGACACTCCACTCAAATGTGTTGGCCATTTACAATTGATAAAATTGAGTGGATGTTGATGGAATGGCGTTAGTTTATATTCTCTACCATTCCCACTCAAAAGGTTTGTGGGTGAATTCAAGTGAAAAACATACTTAGCATTTTGAAAAAAAAAGTTTTTCAAGAGAGAGCTAAAAACATTCACAAAAGTTGTGAGTAAGGTAGAGAGAAAAATCTTATTTCTCAATAGTTGAGATTAGAAAGAAAAACAGAAGTGAACAAGATACTTGATCTTCTTCATCTCATCTTTCTAAAGCCAAAAGAGTTTGTGACATTATCAACTTCTCTAAAAAGTTTAGAGGTTGATCTTTGTGAGTGAAGCCCACACTTCGGTTTGTTGGTTTCGAGATATAGCTCGGAAGATTGAGTGGTTGATTCTACGGTAGAATCTCAAAGGAAATTCATCAAGAGTTTTTTGGAGTTCGACTTCAACAAAGGAGAAGAGCAGAGAAAATTTTAAAGATCCGGTGCCACCACATCCGCAACTTCCGCCGCGCAAGAGGAAACGGTTTCCAACAATTGGCATCAGAGAGCTTAAGGTTGAAAAGTTTTCTTAACTCTTCTCTTTTAAGTTTCAGTTTTAATAATTTATATGAGATATAGATTATTAGAATGCATGTTATGATGAGTAGGCACAATTAGATTCATGAGATGAATGGTTTGAATGTTCATGTGATGAATGTTTACTTTGATTCATGTGATGAATGTATTGCGTTGATCGTTAATTTTTTCCGGCTCTTATTTTTAGTTTTGAAATGTAAGACCATAAGGTCATGTTCTTTCAAGTGTTGTAAGTTCATTTCCTTTGTAATAAGTTCAATTTGTAACTTGGAGGAGCCGATGCCGTGAAGAACTCAACATACCATGGAGCAAGATTTGAAGACAAAGGATGCCTTGGATTTATTGTACTAATTAGATTAGTATTTTTTAAAAAAAAAAAGAGCCCGGTTAACGCAATTTATGTATGTATGTGAAACTTCATTCCGTTACGAGTCCATAGAAAAAACGGGGACCAAAACGGACTCCGGAAGCTCCGGAACGGAGTAAATAAAGTACCAGTGTTTTGACACCAGACCGATTTCGTTCGAACGCCAGTCAAACGAAACTCAAACGTTTTGCTACTGCCTGGAAAACGTTCGAACGCCCAGAAAACGAAACACAAACGTTTTCAGCCCAGACCTGGGCATATATATGTGTTTTAAATTGTTTATTAACATGCCATATAGCCTAGGGTGCCTACTCTTGCATTTTCACATGCCATAACATGTAGACATGCATGATATTCAAGTCATAAAATATGATTTTATGTAAATTTAAAAGTTAAATTAGAATATAAGATGCATGTAAACGAATTAATAAGATTAATTGGTTAAAGGTTTAAAAATTTGGAATTCAAGTTTAGAACAAATGGACATTATGAGTACATTATTTTCCTTGGTATATCGGATGGAAACCGGATATAAATTCCATAGCCGCTTCCGAATGGACGGTAATTTGGTTTGCACTCGGGATACAATTCCACGTACCTTTGGAGTAAATAACGTACTTTTATCTATTAAATGGTTTAATGACATATAGTCCATTAGTTGAATTCTAAAATTTTAAAAACCTATAAGTGAACTAATTTTTAATTGTTAAAATTGATTAGATCACTTAAGCAAACTTGATTAAATTAGTTTAATTAAGTTAATGATTAGTAGAGACTAATAAGTATTAGTGAATAAAATTTTAAGTGTTAAAATTGGTTAGATCACTAATAATCCACTAGTTTATAAAGATATGTTTTAGCCGAGCATAATCTTAATACATTAGAAACTAGTGAGATAGAAACCTTAAACTTCAAATAGTGAGTGGGAGAGGGGTATACCACAATATATCCCACGATCTCCATTGTTATCCAAAAACGTGAGATTCAATAGGCGCCTCGTGGCAGCTTTGTTCCTGTCCCCCTACGGATGGTGTCCTTATTGGGTCAATATCAAGTTTGGATTCCGAAAGGATAGGGACTCTAGATGTATTTGGTGATTTGACCTACCCTACGGCGGCACTTCACTAGTTAAGTCCAAGGGTTCCGAAATAATGGGTCACACTCACAAAGGAATGGTTAAGTTGTTAATCAAAGCTTCCTTGATCAAAATAACGGTAGTTGATTAATATAGGAATAAGAGTTATTTCATATATTAATCAATTGAGAATGTCTCAATCTATCATGCGAATACTTGACCTACCCTACGGCGGCACTTATTTGTGGGATGATAGATAACCGTGGCATAGTAATTCTTTTAGGTTTCTAATTCATTATACATTGATCATGCATCATGTTTAATTTTATGCCTAAATGTTTGACAATTTCAATATGCGATGAATGAATGATTGAATGCGCGTTTATTTTTTCAGCCATGGCATCTGCAATAATCTCAATAATCAAACAACAAGAAAAATTAACCGGGGATTATGTATGTTAAATGGAAAAGTGACATGAATGCTATCTTGGTCTGCGAAGACCTTAAATTTGTCCTAATGGAGGAATGTCCTCCTGAGCCAGCACCTAATGCTGGCAGAGCTGCACGTAATGCCTATAATAATTGGATTAAAGCTGATGAGAAAGCCCATAGCTATTTGATAGCATCCATGTCTGAGGTTCTTGCTGCACAGCATCAGCCTATGGCGACAGCATCATGATTATGCAGTCATTACAGAACATGTTTGGGCAACCTTCAGACCGGCAACAACATGAGGCAATTGCCTCTGTATTGACCGCTAGAATGAAGGAAGGCACATCAGTCCGAGACCATGTGTTAAGGATGATGGCTCATCTTAATATGGCTGAAACCCATGGTGCACGTATCAATGTGCAAAGCCAGGTGACAATGATCATGGAAACCCTTCCGAAGAGTTTCCTGCAGTTTAAAAGCAATTGTTCTATGAATAAATTGACTTTTACGTTGACTGAACTGCTAAATGAGCTCACCAATTACGAGAACGTTATGAACGGTCCTCGTAAGACCAATGCTGAGGCAAATGTTGCCGAATCTTCTAAATCTGCAAAGAAGAAGAAGAAAGGCAATTGGAAGGCAAAGGCAAAACCAATGAAAAAGAAGAACAACAAAAGCTCCAAAGGAACCAATGCCAAAGGAAAATGTTTCCATTGTGAACAACAAGGGCATTGGAAAAGGAATTGTCCAAATACCTTGCCGAGCTTAAAGAGAAGAAAAACTCAGGTAAATATGATTTACTTGTTATTGAGTCTCTTTTGTGGAGGATGATAAATCCGCTTGATTGTTGATTCTGGTGCCACTAACCATGTTTGTTGTTCTTTGCAGCTACTTGACTCATGGAGGGACCTTTTGAAGGTAGCTTCACCATGAGAGTTGGGACAGGGGATGCTGTTTCAGCAAAAGCAGTGGGAGATTCCAAGTTAAACTTTAATAATAGTTATTTATGTTTAAATGGTGTGCTATATATTCCTGGTTTTCGCAGGAATTTGATTTCTGTTACAAAACTTATGGAACATGGTTTTTCTATTTCGTTTAATAATAAGTCAGTTATTATTAGTAGAAATGGATTAAATATATGCACAGGAAACTCTGAAAATAATCTATATGTATTAAGACCGTTAATGCATGATTCACTGCTTAATACTGAAATGTTTAAGATTGAAAGATCTAAAACAAAACGGCAAAAGATTTCTCATGATGATACCTATTTATGGCACCTTAGACTTGGTCACATTAACCTTGACCGGATAGATAGACTAATTAAGAACGGAGTTTTAAATCAGTTAAAACTCGGTACTTTACCTGTCTGCGAATCCTGTTTAGAAGGCAAAATGACTAAGAGACCTTTTACTGGAAAATGGATAAGAGCCAAAGAACCACTTGAGCTAATACATTCGGACGTTTGCGGACCGATGAATGTAAAGGCACGAGGTGGTTATGAATACTTCGTCACTTTCATTGACGATTATTCTAGATATGGGTATGTTTATCTAATGCAGCACAAGTCAGATACATTTGAAAAGTTCAAAGAATATCGTGCTGAGGTTGAGAACCAGTTAGGTAAAAGCATCAAAATTCTACGATCAGATCGTGGAGGTGAATACCTTGATAAAGATTTCGAGGAATTATTAGTTGAGCATGGAATTGTTTCACAGCTCACAGCACCTGGAACACCACAACAAAACGGTGTTGCAGAAAGGAGAAATCGAACCCTACTAGACATGATGAGATCAATGTTTAGTTATAGCACTCTACCTAGTTCATTCTGGGGGTATGCATTGGAAACATCAATGTATATCCTGAATGTAGTTCCTTCTAAGTCTATTCCTAAGACTCCCTTAGAGTTGTGGAGTGGTCGTAAAGCTAGTTTGCGACATTTCCGCATATGGGGGTGTCCAGCACATGTGCTAAAGAACAAGACTACTAAGTTGGAACCACGTTCACAGGTGTGCCTATTTGTAGGCTATCCTAAGGAAACTAGGGGTGGATTCTTTTATAATCCAGAAGATAATAAAGTATTTGTATCGACAAATGCTACATTTCTTGAGGAGGATTATATGAAAGAATTCAAACCTCGAAGTAAAGTGTTACTTGAGGAGTTACTTGCTGGTACGACCAGTAAACCATTGTCAAATGTTGACAAAGACATAACACCTTCAGCATCTGAAAGTCAGATGCAAGTTTATCAGAATACCATGCCACCTAGACGCAGTGGGAGGGTTGTAAGACAACCTGAACGCTATCTAGGAAATGGTGAGGTGCAAGTTGTTGCATCTTGTGATGGTATAGATGATCCATTGACCTATCGTAGTGCAATGGATGATACTGATAAAGAAGAATGGCTCAAAGCCATGAACTTGAGATGGAGTCCATGTACTCTAACTCAGTCTGGGAACTTGTGGACCAACCTAATGGAGTAAAACCCATAGGTTGCAAGTGGATCTACAAGAGAAAAAGAGGAATAGATGGGAAAGTACAGACTTTCAAGGCTAGGCTAGTGGCAAAGGGTTATACCCAAAAAGAGGGAGTTGACTATGAAGAAACTTTCTCGCCAGTAGCCATGCTTAAATCCATCAGGATTCTTCTTTCCATTGCCTCATATTATGACTATGAGATTTGGCAATGGATGTCAAGACTGCATTCTTGAATGGTAATCTTGATGAGAGTATCTATATGGTACAACCAGAAGGGGTTCATAACCCAAGGTCAAGAGCAAAAGTTTGCAAGTTGCAAAGGTCCATTTATGGGCTTAAGCAAGCATCTAGATCTTGGAACATAAGTTTGATACTACGATCAAGTCTTATAACTTTGAGCAAAACATCGATGAACCTTGTGTCTACAAGCGCATCATTGATGGGAATGGGGTTTTCCTTGTGTTATACGTCGATGATATTTTACTCATTGGGAATGATGTAAAGATATTATCGGACGTTAAAATCTGGCTAGCTAACCAATTCCAAATGAAAGATTTGGGAGAGGCAAGTTATGTACTTGGGATCCAGATCATTCGGGATCGCAAGAAACGACTGTTAGCAATGTCTCAAGCATCCTATATCGACAAGATTCTTGTGCGATTTGGAATGCAAAATTCCAAGAAAGGTAATTTACCTTTCAGGCATGGAATTCATTTGTCTAAGGAACAGTCTCCTAAGACACCTCAAGCAGTTGAGGAGATGAGACATATTCCATATGCTTCAGCAGTTGGAAGTCTTATGTATGCTATGTTATGCACGAGACCGGACATCTGTTTTGCAGTGGAGTAGGAGTAGTCAGGTTTCAATCCAACCCAGGATTAGATCATTGGGTGGGTGGCAGTGAAACACATTCTCAAGTATCTTCGGAGAACGAGAAATTATATGCTAGTATATTCTGGTGAGGATATGATCCTCAGAGGATATACAGACTCTGATTTTCAGACGGATGTAGATTCTAGGAAATCAACATCTGGATCAGTATTCACCCTAGGTGGTGGAGCTATTGTATGGAGGAGCATTAAGCAATCTTGTATTGCTGACTCCACCATGGAGGCTGAATATGTAGCAGCTTGTGAAGCAGCTAAGGAAGCAGTCTGGCTCCGTAAATTCTTGGCAGATCTGGAAGTTGTTCCAGATATGGATAAACCACTCACACTTTATTGCGATAATAGTGGAGCAGTGGCGAATTCCAAGGAACCAAGAAGCCACAAGCGGGGTAAGCATATTGAGAGAAAATATCACCTTATCAGGGAGATAGTGCAGAGAGGAGATGTCATTGTCACGCAGATTCCATCCGCAGACAACCCGGCTGATCCGTTTACAAAGACCTTATCGGCTACAGTATTTGAAGGTCACCTAAATGGTTTAGGATTACATGACATGTCCCATTTGCTCTAGTCCAAGTGGGAGATTGTTGGGATTTATGTCCTAGAGCTTCATGTGTTGTAAAACGGAATTGATTATTGTAATAATTATAAACGCATTATTCATTTATCAAAGTTGTTTGATTTAAATTGCATATTGTCTAATTGTCTTGTTTACCTTGATTACTTTTGTACCTTTAGACTTAGTGTATGTTTGATACACAAGAGGATTTAAGTCTGAAGTTAGTAATCTAAATTGTCCATAGAGAGCAAACAGAGTGGGTACTTTGTTTGTGGTTTATCTATAGCTGCGGTCCATTCTATACTTGTATGACGACCTTGATCCGGGTTCGTTCATGTGGTGACATGAGAATGGAGGCACCTTGTATGATATGATCATATAGGACTGGACTCAGATAAATATGAATTTCTTTTAATATCCGTTAACCCAAGAAATTCATTTTATCTACTAGATGGTCATATATGGATTAATCTTAATCCTGAGTGTACTACGAACTCCTGCATGTTAGGCGTGTCCTTTGATTTACTATGGTGAGGTTGGTGTAGCAGTCCGGCCAATAACTACGTATTTTGGGGATATGGTTTGGTATGTAGCTGGAACGTTTTACATAGATATGGAATTCACTCCTTCTTTCGAGAAGTAGAAGAATATCTCTTTTAAGAGTTGATTCGGGACTTGAATAATTTTGAGCGCTCAACTTTCCTATTACGAATAGAAAGTATTATATTCATAATTGTTATGAATTAATTGTTCATTATAGAATCAATGGTGCTTAAGAGACAAAATATTTAGAGGGGTATAACATACTTATGACCCGGCTCTATTTATGAGATATTCGTGAAGGGCTATATCCATATGTAGTGACTATATCGATGGACACCGAAGTTTGTTCGGCTTATATTTCTATCTACGGTAACGGGAGTTCAACTTCGAGTTTTTAGTGGAATAACACGGAGTTAATAATTCGTAACATTTAATTAAAAAGTTTAATTAATATTTCGGAATTATTGAAGCTCGAAACCGTAGGTCCATTTGGTCCCCGTGCTAGCTCGATTAACTGTAGCAAACCTAATATAATTAGATTGTCTAATAATATGCTCACATATATTTGAATATATTAATAATATTTTTGTCACAAATGAAAATAATATTAAATTAGTTTAATATTATATTTTCTAATATTTTGATTATAAGATAATCAAATAATAATTATAAGATAATTATTACATCATCATTGATAATGCATAATTATGAGATAATTATGACATCATTATTTGATAATGGTAAATGCATTATCAAGACAAGCCTTAATGGTTTCCAAATCATCCACCAAGTTTTTGTTAATTAGTTTTGACCTAATTACCTAACTTGTTCCATTATCTAATGGATTTGGTTGACACTCCACTCAAGTGTGTTGGCCATTTACAATTGATAAAATTGAGTGGATGTTGATGGAATGGCTTTAGTTTATATTATCTACCATTCCCACTCAAAGGTTGGGTGAATTCAAGTGAAAAACATACTTAGCATTTTGGAAAAAAGTTTTTCAAGAGAGAGCTAAACACATTCACAAAAGTTGTGAGTAAGGTAGAGAGAAAAATCTATTTCTCAATAGTTGAGATTAGAAAGAAAAACAAAAGTGCAAGATACTTGATCTTCTTCATCTCATCTTTCTAAAGCCAAAAGAGTTGTGACATTATCAAATTCTCTAAAAAGTTTAGAGGTTGATCTTTGTGAGTGAAGCCCACACTTCGGTTTTTGGTTTCGAGATATAGCTCGAAAGATTGAGTGGTTGATTCTACGGTAGAATCTCAAAGGAAATTCATCAAGAGTTTGTTGAGTTCGACTTCAACAAAGGAGAAGGCAGAGAAAATTTTAAAGATCCGGTGCCACCACATCCGCAACTTCCGCCGCGCAAGAGGAAACGGTTTCCAACATAATATCTAGATATTTTATTTTTTGTTTCATTTAATTTGCTTTATCAACTTGGTAAATGATGATTAAACCATTTAATGACTTTCAAATAAGTCAAATACAAGCTCTCATGGCATTTCCAAAAAAATATCAAAACTTCAGATATTTATATTTTTAATTTATAATTATTTAACAATTAAATAATTAAATAATTATTTAAATATAAATATTTTAAATATATGTATTATATTTACTTTAAATGTCCAAATACATATATATTTATGATATATGTCAAATATCACAATTGACATTTAATTAATGTGTATTTAATAAAATCTATTATTAAATATAAATACACAAAAATTAGGAAATGATTATTAAGTCTATTCACGTATTTTTCGTTTAACATTTAAACGACTTATAAATAATCAGTATTATTCATAAAAGTTGCCTAGTGCTCTACGAGTGTATTTCACTAGTGAGACTCTTTAGATTAAGGCATACGTCACGAAATCCAATTTTGTGTCCTAATTTATTTACCCACCTTAAATTATGACGACCACATATAATCTCGCTGAATCATACAGGTCGAGGTCATGGCATATGTTTAATTCCTCCGTCACAGGTATCCGGATATATCCCAGAGATATAGATGTAAACGTCAAATCTCTATAGGGACAATCTCGTCGATGTCTCTATTAGCAATCTAAAAAGAACACTTATAACTCACTTATAAAGTGTACCACGGGCCCATGGTTTTTATCCGATTGCTAATAATTTATGGACTACCTATACTATGTACACAGAACTGACGGATCCTATCTCAACGCACACATGACACCCTGACGGTCTTTCCACACCCAACAAATAGGCGGAGGTCTGATCTGAATAGATTGGTGATGTGACTGCCATCTAAGTATGGAAGATGTCTCATGTGCCCACAGTGGTATCTCAAGTCGAAGAATCACAAATGCTACTCAACCCGAGAAGAGTCTTATTGACGTTGGTGTACCATCCATTAAGAATCTTGATGAGTCGTTCAGTGTTATCCGCTATAAACACCTACACGTCTATACGAGTCTCCAAGACTCATGGTTCATTGAGAAACCTTTGGAATCATATATTCCAGTATATGACATGTACTGGTCTCAACGGTTTACTTTACTGACCAAGTAGTGTAAACATTGACTAGGGACTGTCTGAGAATGACAACGTTCATGATAAAACTCAATGTCAGTTACGACGCTTTTGCAACTGCATCATTACTAATCATTCTAAGGTCAATTACGTCTTTACTATATAATAAGATATATTATATTACAGAAACTTATTATTTTATTCATAATAAAATGTTTTACAATAGTATTTACAAGGAAATACAACGAGGATTGGCGCTCTGAGCACCAACCCCAACAAAATCTCTCACTTTCTCTAGTGCCAATATCGATTGTATCTAAACCCATCGACTCCACATGTTTATCAATAACTTTGGAGGTATGGCCTTCGTAAGCGGGTCTGTTATATTATCTTCACTCGGTACATATACATGACAATATCCATTCGTGATACAATCTCTCGAATGATGTGGTACTTGCGTTCCACATACTTTGACTTCTGATGCGCCCTCAGTTCATTTGTTTGTGCAATGGCTCCGGTATTATCACAATATAACAGAATCACATTCTCGATACTTGGGACAACTCCTAATTCTGTGATAAAGTTCCTAATCCATATAGCTTCCTTTGTAGATTCAGAAGTTGCAATATATTCCGCCTCTGTGGTGGAATCTTCTGTTGACCCCTATTTGGAACTCTTCCAGCAAACTGCACCTCCGTTAAGGGTAAAGACGAATCCAGATGTAGACTTCTATCATCGGGATCCGATTGGAATTCAGAATCCGTATACCCATTAACTTGTAGTTCACTTTCTCCATAAACAATCAACTTATCCTTAGTACCTTTAAGATACTTCATGATATAATTAATGGCCATCCAATGGTCATTTCCCGGATTGGACTGATATCTATTGGTTACGCTAACAGCGAAACTGATATCAGGCCTAGTACATAACATGGCATATATTATGCTACCCAAACACGAAGCATAAGGTTGGTTAGACATTCTAACCTTCTCATCTTCTGTTTGTGGACTAATCTTCTTTAAAAGATGAATCTCATGTCTGAACGGTATATTTGCTGTCTTACAGTTACCAAAATTGTACCGGTCTAAGATCTTATTTATGTAAGTTGAATCGATATTGAATCGACTCCAATATCGATTCATTAAAGGCATAAAACAATTCATTATATTCGGAAGATGTGAACCTTTTCATCTTCGCTTCCACCTAGATTTTCAATGACGACAAAAGCTAGATTGGTTCTCTCTTCAATTTCCTCCTCGGATGAGCTTGAGCTAGAGTCACTATCACTCCAAGTAGAAGTAGCTTTCAATTTTTTTTTCTTGAATTTTTCCTTGAATTTTCTTAACGGGCAATCGGTAGCTATATGACCCGGTTTATCACATTTGTAACAAACCATTTTCTTGTGCTTTCGTGGCCATTTTTTCTTTTCTTCTCATCCACTTTCGATTTTCCTTTAAGCTTTACGAATTTGATGAGCTTCTTGAATTTATTGGTTATTTGTGCTAACTCATCTTCACTATCTTCTTCTTGATCACTTGAGCTAGCATCATCTATCCTTCTTGCTTTCAAGGCTAGATTCTTCCTTATTCTTTTATCATATTCCTTTTTTTTTTATCTAAATTGATCTTCATTTCCTATTCTAGCAATTTTTCGACTAAATCAACAAACTTCAAAGTATTCATGTCATTTTCTTCTTTGATGGAGGCGGTGTAGCTTATGTATTCTTTAGGGAATGATCTAAGAATTTTCTTTACTTAATCAGTTGGGCCAATAATTTTTCCTAGAGCACCTAGATGGTTGATGATTACTGTAAACCTCAAAATCATGTGATCAATTTCTTCATCGGCTTCCATTTTGAAGCTATCTAACTCACACATGAATCGGTTGATTTTTGACTCATTCACTTGGCTTGTGCCTTCATTGATCATCTCTAAAGACTTCCATAAATTATATGCAATTCCAAATTCCGGAAGCTTGGTTATTTGACTCCGATCAATATCACAAAGGAGTTGGTTGCGTGCCTTAGCATTTTATGAGACTAGCTTGAAATCCGCATCGTCCTATTCTAGATTTAGCTTAGGAATCTCAACACCATTGCTATCCTTCTTCATTAGCATTTTTGCACCTCGTGTAATCACCTTGTAGGATTGCACATCAACGACTAGGAGGTAGTTCAACATCTTCATCTTCCAATAATTATAATCGATTCCAGTGTAGAAGGGAGGTCTAGTGGTTGAAAATCCCTCGGTAAGATTTGATGAGTTGTTTGTAGATGCCATGATCGATTTCTCGGATGGTTAAGTCTTTATTGAGAAAACCCGCTCTGATACCAATTGAAATTACCAACAAGCAATACAACAACCAAACTCTATATTCCCAAGAGGGGGTGGATTGAGTTATTATCTAATAATGTAGAATTTAAAATCTTTACTGATTTGGCTTAGGTCGATTTTCTTTGTTTCAATATATAACCTATTTGCTAGTTTCTAAGCAATAAGCATATATATAAATGAAAGCTTGCAAAAGTAAAGAGTTAGGGATAGAGAAAATAACACCGTGATTTATAGTGGTTCGGCCAACTATGCCTACGTTCACTTTGTTGGTCTCTAAGACAATCCAAGATCAATATAAGTAATGAAATAATGAGAATACGAAAGTAAGAACGGCGAAATTATACTTACAAAGAGCGGATTTAGGATGCGTCAAATACAAAAATTTGTTCCTCCAAGTTTCGGCCAAGCTCCACTTTTGGGGATGAAATCCAAGCTCCAAGCTTTGTTCTTTGATTCCAAGCTTTTGGGATGGTTTCCCTATCACCTTGGATGATTCCTTTAGTGTGCTAGCACTTAGAAAATTTGCAACAAACTTTCTATCTTATTCCTTGCAACTCTCGGCAATGAGAGAAATGGAGAGGGAGAGAAAAATGGCTTCCGAAACCGTGAGTGAGTGAGAGAGAATGAAGTGAATGAATTGTGTTAATTGATTTCAAAAATCAAATGCTATACCAAATCTAAATTTTTTGTAAAAGGCATTCCCATCATTACACACAAATGTGTCATACAAGTTACCATCATTCCTTCACCAAAACCAATCACCAAAAAGTAATTAAAGTGACAAGTGATGTGACATATGGGCCCCACTTGATTCAAAATCCGAGTGGGCTCGCGACACATCCCAGGCTCGGGTTCGCTAATTTTGAATTAACGAATTTTCCGTTGCGACCTAATTAAATCAAATTTAATTAAATAGTTATGCCAAGAAAAATTACTATTCACGTAGCTCGCGAATTAATTCTAAATTAATTCGTTTGCCCGAATTAAAATCCAATTTTAATTCCGCGTCGAAATCTAATTTCGTTTAATATATCGAATATATTATTTTATCGATTAATTCCAAATTAATCGTTCTCTCTCTTCAAATAGTATTTTATCTCAGATAAAATCTCTCCGCAATTAATCTCAGATTAATTATTTTCGAATCATACGTGATCGGTGAATCTTCGGGAAGCGACCCAAGAGATCCCTGGATATGTTGGCAGTAAATTCGGTCGTCGGACTATCCGAACACGTACGTACCTCGTACTACGTTTTTACCGATTTACGAGACATGGTTGGCTTCTAGCAAAGCACCGTGCCTACCCAATAAGGGTGGCAGTTTAGCCCGCGGCCCGGCCCGGCCTGGCGGGCTTTGGGCCGGCCCGTGGTGGAAAAAGCCCGGGCCGGGTCATAAAATTAAAGCCCGACACGGGCCCGGGCCCGGGCCCGGGCCAAATTTAAAAAAAAAAAACATAAATATATATATATTTTTAATATGTTTGTATCATTTTTATTTATTTTTACCATTTAAATTGTTAATTTATCAATGAAACTTGTGATTTATTTATAAATTATCTTTGTATATAGTGTAAATATATTTTATATTTATATATTTATAATTTTTAAATTTTTTTTTTAAAATTCGGGCCCAAAAAAAAGCCCGGCCCAAGCCCGGCCCGGAAGACACTCGGGCCGGGCTTTTCCCGGGCCCGGGCTTTTTTTTTGTTGGCCGGGCTCGGGTCAGGCTTGCAAAAGCACGGCCCGGCCCGGCCCATTGCCACCCTTACTACCCAATTCTCCAGAAATATTCTTAAAAGAATATATAATCTTTTTCAGGCGTAGTATACGTAGTATTGCGTATTGCGATCCAGTATCGGATGTCACATGCAAGGCATGGGGCTGGAATAGTGTCTGCCACGTACGAAACATATATCGGACTACAAGCAACTAGTCTCTTTAATCGGATAATCATGACCTTGTCATATTATCCTGATGATTACAACCAATTAAAGTACCAGTTCTGTATCCCTACGTGATTATCATCTCCATATGACTGAAGTGATACTTCCATCTTGACATCGCACCCAATACACTACGATTCTCAATAAACCCAGAAGAGGCGTATGCAGAACCTGTTAAAGTCCTGGATGATCAAAACCAAAGCGTATTGATTGTCACAAGTACTAGCGATGCAAGTCTCAGGTTAAGACCAAATACACCTACCCTGATGCAGATTCCCATAGACACATAGTCATACTACCAATGGGATTTCGCGGGGTCTATCCAGAGTGAAGCTGTTTCCGTACCATCAGTAAACACAAACTCCTATCACACTTGCATAAGTATCTAATACTTAAATATATTAGAACTATGTCGTTATGCTTCCATAACACGAACAAGTGCAATACTAGTTTATTCCGCATTATCGATGTACAGTCTCGATAATACTACTACTAGGGATATTTAATGATTAAACCGTTATGGATTGATACTGTCTCATATCTTATAATCCGGAACTAATCATAAGGAATTTTATCATTTATATATTTAAGTAATCAAATTAAAAAAAATGATAAAATGCAATTTCAATTGTCACATAGTTAATTTGTACAAAAACCACAATGTCTTTTACAAATAGTGACGACTATGGGTCATAATTGTCTAACAATCTCCCACTTGGCCTATAGCCAGTCACTCAAGCATCTAATAACTGAACTATGTACATGTCGCTCAAACTTTTGCTGAGGAATAGCTTTCGTCAGCGGATCTGCAATGTTGTCCTCTAATGCGACCTTCTCGATCTTCACATCACCACGATGTATGATCTCACGAATCATATGGAAATGTCGAAGAACTTGCTTGGATCATTGATGAGACCGTGATTCCTTAGCCTGCGCTATAGCCCCGTTATTGTCACAATACAATGGAACGGGCTCAGCTGCTAACGGAACTAATCATAATCCAATTAGGAATTTACGGATCCAAACTGCCTCTTTTGTTGCTTTAGCTGCAGCAATATACTCTGCTTCTGTTGTTGAATCAGCAACAGCCTCTTGTTTGGAAGATTTCCAGCTTACTGCTCTGTTATTCAAACAAAATATGTACCCGGATTGTGACTTGCAGTCGTCTTTATCGGTTTGGAAACTTGCATCAGTATACCCAGTTACCTCAAGTCCTCCATCTCCATAGATTTAGAAAGCATCCTTAGTTCGTCTAAGATACTTAAGGATATTTTTAACCGCCATCCAGTGACCTTCACTTGGATCGGCCTGATAGCGACTACACATGCTCAAAGCATACGAGACATCAGGTCGCGTACATATCATGGCATACATGATCGATCCGATTGCCGAGGCCAACAATATCTGACTCATGTTTTCTCTCTCATCTTGAGTTTTAGGACACAAGTCCTTAGATAGAGTGACGCCATGTGACACTGGCAACAGTCCCCACTTGGACTGATCCATGTTGAATCTCTTCAACACTTTGTCAATGTACGTGCTCTAGGAGAGTCCAAACATCTTTCTAGATCTATCCGGTAGATCTTTATTCCCAGAATAAAGGCTGCTTCTCCCAGATCCTTCATAGAGAATTTTAATGAAAGCCAAGCTTTCACCGAAGTTAACATGGGAATGTCATTGCCAATAAGCAATACATCATCAACGTAAAGGACAATGAATGTCAGTGCGCTCCCACTAACCTTTTTATATACACAAGGATCATCCTCGTTTTGAACGAAATCATATTCTTTTACGATCTTATCAAAACGTTGGATCCAAGAACGCGATGTTTGCTTCAATCCATAAATGGATCGATTTAACTTATAAACCTTGTTTGCAAGTCTTGGTACGACAAAACCGTCAGGCTGTTACATATAAACATCCTCCAAAAGGTTTCCGTTAAGGAAAGTGGTTTTGACGCCCATCTGCCATATCTCGTAATCAAAATATACAACAATAACAAGCATTATCCGAATGGATTTAATCATGGCAACGGGTGAAAAAGTTTCATCGTAATCGACACCATGTCATTGACGATACCCTTTCGCTATAGGCCTAGCTTTATACGTTTTTACGTTGCCATCAATGTCAGTCTTTCTCTTGAAGACCCATTTGCAACCAATAGGCTTTATGCCTTTTGGTGCATCAAACAGTGTCCAAAATTCGTTGGTGTACATGGAATCCATTTTGAAATTCATGGCATCTTGCCATAAACCGGAGTTGATACCTTGTATCACTTCCTCATACGTAGTCGGCTCATCTTCCTCAATAAGATTAATATCCACATGAGGTGAGATCAGAAACCTATACCTCTCGGGTTGTTTTCTGACTCTCTCCGACCTACGCGGTTCTTGTGTATTCGAAGATTATGGTACAGTCTCATCCCTGATGGACTGTTCATGTTCCGTTAAGGATTCTGTGCCAGGAACAGTATCCCTCCGATTTTCATCGAGTTCTACTTTCTTTCCACTTATCACTGCATTTAGGAATTCCTTCTCAAGGAAAATCGCATGTAGAGCAACAAGTACTTTGTTCTCTTGTGGGTGATAGAAGTAATATCCTTTGGTTTCCCTATGATATCCTACAAATAGACATTGTACCTTCCAAACATTTGACGTATGCCCAGCAACCCTAAATCTTCAGGAATGAGAAACCTGGTTTTTTTCCTGTCCATATTTCATATGGTGTCTGTTGAACAGACTTTGACGGAACCTTATTCAAAATAAGTATTGCACTGTTCAATGCATATCCCTATAAGGAAATAGGTAGCTCTGTGCGACTCATCATAGACCTTACCATGTCTAACAAAGTTCGGTTTCTCCGTTCGGACACACCGTTTAATTGCGGTGTTCTGGGAGGAGTCCACTGTGAAAGAATACCATATTCTTTCAAGTAATCAAGAAACTCATTGCTCAAGTATTCTCCACCACGGTCCGACCGCAATGTTTTAATACTTTTACCGATCTGTTTTTCTACTTCGTGTCGAAACTCTTTGAATTTCTCAAAGGTTTCTGACTTGTGTCTCATAAGATACACATAACAATAATGCGATGCATCATCTGTAAGGGTTACAAAGTATTCATATCCACCTCTAACCTGACTAGACATGGGCCCACATACGTCACTATGAACGAGGGCTAACAGTTCGGTGGCACATGCACCTTTACCGCTAAAATGTGTTTTGGGCATTTTGCCTAATAAACAAGATTCGCAGACGTCATATGAATTTGAATCAAATCCGTCCAAGTACCCATTCTTCGAAAGTGTGGATATAGGAGTCTTGTTTATGTGTCCCAGACGACAATGCCACATATAAGTTTCATCTTTGTTACTTTAAGCCTTTTGTTTGTTACATTATTTGTTTGAGATTGATTCATATTCAAAATATAAAGACCATTTTTACATCAGTAGTGCAAATTTCCATATCGTTTTTATACATAAAACACCCAGTGTTCTAAATATAAAAGTATACCTACATTGGGCTAACATAGATACAGAAATAATATTCCTAGTCAAACTAGGTACATAATAACAGTCTGTAAGTTTAAGTACATACCCCGAGGGCAGTTCCAAAACAAAAGTGCCAACGGCCAAAATGGGACCCATGTCCCATTTCCAACGCGGAGGTCAATCTCTCATGAGGCCAGTCTCCTGCTGATCTGCAGATCCTGCACATCAGTACATATATGAGTTCCACAACCAGAATCAAAAATCCAATTTTTAAAACTAGTAGTAGACAAGTTTATTTCTATAACAAAACATATCTGAAGACGGTGCCTTGCCTGCTTTGATTTCCTTCATGTGTGCCTTGTACTCGCGATAGTCATGCTTCCAGTAACACCGCTTCCCACACTGCAGACATATATTTTAGGATTTGTCCTTAGGTTTCCCAGAACCCTTTGACGATTTGGCTTTGCCATTCTTCTTATGCTTCTTCTTCTTTACACCTCCAATTGCCTTGGGCCAAGCCGTCGAAGTCTGAGATGTTGAAGTAAGGTGCGCCTCGTGCTTCTTGCCCTTAAGGAGCTAATTTTCTGCTTCGCGCAGAGTGGACATCAACTCTCCAAGAGTTTGGTCTTGGTTCAACATGTTGTAGTTCATGATGAACCCACTCCAAGTGTGGGGAGAGACTGTAAGATCAAATCTACCGAAGTCTCAGCCTCGAAGACGATGCCCATCTGTCTGAGCTGCTCAATGTCAGCAATCATATATGACACATGGTGCTCAACAGACGTACCATCTGACATGCTAGCGCGAAGATCTTCTTCTGCAACTCATATCTTTGTAATCTAAGATTAGATCAGTGAAGATCATGAAACTTCGCCATCATCTCATAGGGATCCAATCCCTTGTTTTGACGACGGAATTAAGGAGTCATAGCAGCAAGCATTACCGATTGAGCAGTCGCGTTGTCATCGCTATGAGTCTTCCAAAGCTCTAGCTCAAGCAACTGATCAGGTCGGGGCTTAGGCCCAAGAGGTCTCTCTATAGTGTAGAGTAACTTCTCGGATCCCATAACAATTCTGAGATTCATATCCCAGTCTTGAAAGTTTGTGCCATTAAAGACATTATCGCCAATTACAATATCTCTAATGATTAACTTTCATGTCATCTTAACCGCAATAGTCCAACTATTCGATTAACGATGTATGGGTACAATCTAATTCTTACAAGAAAAATAATAATATATTAGTCCAACTAATAAAAAATAATTGACGAAATAATCTGAAAGCGCGTAAAGCTAAGTATTTGAACGAAATTGCAAATTCAATACTAGTCTCCCATTATTTTTCGGCGAACCTCTAACCCTCTGTTGAGTACTCGGGAAACTTAGTTTCTTAGTGGGCTAGGATCCCGTTAAATAACACACAACCTTGACTTTGGCCAACAAGCTGTTAACTAGGTAGATCTCCAAGATCAATTAGATCTCATCCAATTCCTAGATCCGTTAGGTGGACCTCTAAGTCTGAAACATATATACAATATATATGCCAATATATCCAATATATTTTACTAACCTTTTTCCTCTGAATCAACTAAGCCTCGGCTTTGGCACAACAAGCTTAATGATTCCAGTTAAGCGGAACCCATAGACTTTGGAAAGCTTCGTAATCGATGTCGATGGACAAGAAGTGATCTTGACTTTGGCCAAGAAATCACAACTTGGACAAGACATACGATATGAAACAAAGCCTTTATGATTCAAACACATCCGCGATGGACAAAGGTCTTGACTTTGGCCAACAAACCAGTGCCAATCTTGGATCTTGAGTAAGAATCACTCAATGGAACGAAAACATTTAATATTTATTGATGGTTTTTCGCGTAAATTGGCAACCAATTTATTATTTTTGTTAGGTCTCATCATACACCCTTAAGCATGCATTCTAAAAGCATAATAAGGCGTAAAAATAAATTAATAATGATATGCGGATGGATATCTAACAGATTGTTCCTAGAACAAATCACTCACTTTCCTCTCCCCGGCTAGCACTATTCTAACTTCTACCCAATTACATAATACAATTAAACAAACCTCATTAACATTGAGGGGAATTAGGTGAGAAGAGAATTACAAAGAATCGAGAGATAAGGCTGGACACGCAGGTCCAATTTATTAAATTCTAAATTTACAACAATTTCCAAAATTGCCTTTTCCCTTATAATATCCATCCGATATACATTATTCATTCAACACATCCATGTATTCACACAAAGCATTTTATTCAATCAATCTAATCCAATTAATTAATCTTTGAATAAAGTGATCATCCAATGTTCAAACAACGATTTGATTTATGCTAGTCCAACTCGTTTAAGAATAAGTACTCAAAGTACGAATTCTTGAATTATATCGAACTACAATTTAAATCTAATTTAATTCGTATTCAATACTAATTCTATATTTAATTCCAAATTAAATAACTACACTTTTAAATGCGCCTTTAAGACTTAGATTCTAAATCTAATCTAAATGGGTCTCAAAGCCCAATTAACATCCAATGTCGTTTAATTAAATTTCAATGGGCTTTCAATTAATTTCTTAATGCATGGACTTTGGTCAATATGGGTCAAACCCAAATACCAAAGCCCAATTAAGGAATCACCTTATTTGCCAAGAAACCAATTTCGGCCCATAAGGCTCAATTAAACATAAAAGGCCCATTTGTCATATTTGGACTTAATGGAATGATTTAGGCCCAATTTGGATCCAATCCAATTGACCTAAACCAACTTGGCCCAACCAAGCCCATTAGGCCCAAATACAACATTTAAAGCCCAATTCTAAATTAAGCCCAATTTCAAATTTTCTAAAATTCCAAATTTCATAATTTAATTAATTAAAGTGTATTGCATTAATTAATTATCTAAATTAACATTTCCAAAAATCAATTTAATTAATTAATCATGCTTTAATTTGTTCAACACATGTCCAATATTATTGAAACAAAAAATCATCTCATTTCATGTTTTTCAAGGTCACGGTTGTAGGACACAGGACCTGGGCGACGCCGTTCCTAGGCTCGCGGCCTAGTTTGGGAAGTACTGAATAACATGGAGTCGCCACCCGGTGTGAACCGGGACAAAGATTTAAGGCCGCACTCACCCCTCGCAAGGGAAGACCTCAAACCGTTGGGTTCGGAATGGTCCCTTACTTATGTCACTTGTAATGAAAGGATTCATGTAATAATTTAACTAAGCTTAAGTAACACTTATTTCCAAGAGTATCATGCTTCTAAATTCTCATGTGTAAAATAAAACTTATGTACGCATTTCACATATATCTTACATTTAAATTTGCATGCTTAACGTATATCAAGATAGCAACTAACACACAACTTTACTTGCGTATCACATTCAGGAAAACACAAGCACACATATTAACCATACAAGCACACATATGGGCACTTTTCCAAGCGGTACGTGGAATTGTAGCCCAAGTACAGACCGCACTACCGTCCATTCGGAATCGGCTACGGAATTTATGTCTGGGTTTCCATCCGATATACCGCAAGAAATAACACTCAAATGTTATCATGACACAAGCATATGAATGGTAATACATCAACATATTTGCATTTATACATGTGGAGATAGCTACTAGGAAAACTATGCATGAAATCTAATGAAAAAGACTTAGTTCAGTATGTTCGCGTTCGTGTAGCGTTCGTAAACGAGTTTGAATGGAAATGAAACAGAATGCTCACGTTCGAGTAGCGTTCGTAAACGCGTTCGAACGAAAATGAGACAGAATGCTCACGTTCGTATGGCGTTTGTTAACGCGTTCGAACGGATATGAGGCAGAATGCTCATGTTCGTATGGCGTTTGTTAACGCGTTCGAACGGAAATGAGACCTGACACATGATAAAGCAAAAACACATGCGCGTTCGAGTTGCGTTCGTAAACGCGTTCGAACGGGAACATACCTGATGCGCAATACATAAACACAAAATAAAAGGGCGCGGCGAAGTACTGCCATAAAGGTGACCTTTTGGGGCTCTTGATCTCTCAAAGAGAGGACCTTTAGACCAACATACTAAGCCCATGCGCGTCACATCACACATACAAGAATAGAACCAATCACATCAACCAAGTATGCCCGATTGAACACATCTGACATCCAATCTGAACACACATCAACCAGCGCGGCAAAGCATCGTGGTAAAGGGCTTTTAGCCCCTCCCCATAGGGGATCTCACATCACACTTACTAAGCCCATGCGCTCGATTGACTTATACATACGAAAATAAAGATAATAATATCAAACTAAGTATGCCCGATTGAACGTATCTCGCGTCCAACCGAACATACATCAACCGGCGCGGTGAAGTAGTGTCACGAAGGTGGCCTTTTCAGCTATTTGTCTCCCAAATGGAGGACCTTTGGACTAACTCACTAAGCCCATGCGCTTGGTTGCATCATGCATAACTAACGACATATTGAATTCAAGTAAAGCAAACTAAATAAACAAGAGCAACACAACAAAAGAAAGATGGTGCCGTTTACCCAAGCGGTACGTGGAGTTGTGGCCCGAGTACAGATCATATTACCGTCCATTCGGAATCGGCTATGAAATTTATGTCCGGGTTTCTATCCGATATACCGCGAGAGTTGACACATCTCTCGTTCATCCAATACCCACAACATACATCGTACACACAACGGATACCACAAATACAGAAAATATAATCAAAATAAATGACCAGAAAATAAAATGAGAATAAGTGTGAAAGATACCCTCAGGTCTAACCTTTTAAGCCGTCTCTCGGACTCACGTTCCACGAAGATCGGAAGGGGGTAAAGCTCCGTAACTTTTCTGGTCCGCTGGTTCAACGTCCTAGCTCACTGCTTCGCTGTTTTGCTTACGGTTCGAACTCCGTTCTGCTCCTATTCGGCTTCTGTTTTGCTGCTCACTGCACGGGCCACCTGTTTCAACGTTTTCAAAGAACTATTCCAAGTTTGTGTGGGTTCTTAGTGCAATTATATATGATTATTCTTAAGATTATCTATGTAGTTTTTATGTTACTGTTTTTTAAGGATTTGGGCTGCTGTTTAAGGTGATTTAGGAGGTTGTTTAGGAGTGTTTTAGGGTGTGGTTTTTTTGTGGTAATTTTCGGTAGTGGAGGGCTGCTGTATAGATGGCTGTTTCGGCTATGGAGGGTGGTGGCTTGTGGTGGTTTCTTTGTTTTCTTGCTTGTGTATGTGTGAAGTGTTTTCTCTTTTTGTTTGTTTGTTTAGTCTTGGGTGTGTAGAGAGAGTCTAGAGAGATTTCGAGAGAGCTTGGGTGTGAATTCTATGTGTCAAGCTTGGGCGTGATTTATGTTGTGTCAAAGAGAGCAATGACCTTGGTTAGGGGTTGTTTATATAGAGAATGGCTAGGGTTGACAAGGGAAGGGATCTTGTTTCCAAATTAGGAGAGGTGAGAAAGGCATACACAAGATTGAGGGGGGGCAAGATATTTTAAATTAGGAAGTTGTAATATTTAATTTGTGTTGGTTTAGGAATACAAATATTTTATATTGGTAAATATCTTATTAGATTAGGAAGTCAAATATATGATTGGCTTTAATTGGTTAGGATTGATTTTAATTTGGTATGATTATATTTTGATTTAGTATGTGATTTGTTTAATTTAGGCATGATTTTAGTTTAAGTTGGTAATTGTTTATTTTAATTGGTAAATGGTTTAAATGTTTTATTTTAATGTTTAATATTTAATTTAATATTTATTTATTTAATTTGGGATGTGTTTTATAGGCTTTGGGGAGCTAAATGGGCTGGGGTGTGAGGCTAGCAGCAAAACCAGAATTACCGGCTCTGTTCGAACGCCTCATCGCACGCGGCACGAACGTCCGCAATCTGCACGAGGTTCGAACGAAGTAACGAACGCAGCACCAACGAAGACAATGAGCTTGTTTATCCTGAATTTCCCCTTCCGATATCCGTTTCCCGCGGCTTTCATGACTCAAAAGGTAGTGCCTCCAAATGAGGCTCATCATCGGGTTTCACATGCGAAAATGCAATGCCTACAGTCGCCCCCACTTTGATGGGACTTGTGCAGTGTGTGACAGTGACAGTCCTATCAAAGTTATGCAATGCATTTTACTTACCTGGCTAGCTAGCTGTCTCGAGCTGAGCTGATACTGCAGTGGACCTCGATCCTGAGACGCGTCTCGATGCTGCTAATGATATGGGCCTCGAACCTGGGACGCATCCCAATAGCTGCAACTGACAACGGGGGCCTCGACCCTGGGACGCATCCCATACCGCCGACAAAATGTGGGCCTCGACCCTGGGACGCATCCCAATAGCTGCAACCGACAACGGGGGCCTCGACCCTGGGACGCATCCCAATACCGCCGACAAAATGTTTTGCACCCGTTGCCGTTCTTACTGATGTTCTGTACCCCCACAAAGCATACGGTAATTTCTCGGCCCAGTCTCTACAATTTTCTGTCATCTTGGCTAAGATTGTCTTTATAGTCTTGTTGGCTGCCTCAACTGCCCCATTTGCCTGCGGCCTATACTGTGATGACTTGTGGTGGCCTATCCCATACCTCTGTAACATTGCCTTTGTCTCTCCTTGAAACTGGACCCCGTTGTCCGTCACTACATGATGCGGCATACCATACCGACAAATGAGGTTCGAGCTATGAACTTTGCCATCTGCTTCGCTGTAACATTACGAAAGGATTCGGCTTCCACCCACTTTGAGAAGTAATCTACTGCCACCACTATGAAGCGATGCACATTTGATGCATTTGGTCGAATTTCCCCAATCATATCAATTCCCCATGCTGAGAAAGGCCACGGCTCTGACAACCCGTGCAATTCTGTGTGCGGTAAGTGATTCAAATTACCGTGTGCTTGACAGTCATGACAGTGCTTTACCATCTTCGTGCAGTCCGTCTCCATGGTTGACCAATAAAACCCCTGTCTCACTATCTTGCGGGACAGTTCAACCCATTCATGTGCGGACCACATACCCCGGCATGTACCTCTTCCATCACTTTCTGAGCTTCTTCTTTTCTCAAACATTTCAACTGAATACCGTTTGCCTGCCTCTTGTACAGTTCCCCTCTCAAAGTCACATACAGGGAAGCCAACTTCTGAATGGCTATTCTGTCTTTTCTGCCCGCCCCTTCCGGAATTCACCATGTTCCAGATACCTCTGAATGTCATAATACCAAGGTTTACCGTCGTCAACCTCAACTTCCAGAATTCTTTCTATCTCATAAGCAGGTTTACTTGCTGTCGTCAGTACCAACGGTCTCATCACTAACTTCTCTGGATTTTCCAAGTCGCTGCTAGTGTAGCCAATGCGTCTGCCATCTGATTCTCTTCCCTCGGT
>SKCR01035832.1:0-62638 GCA_019454045.1 Zanthoxylum bungeanum
ACAGAATGTTCTCGTTCGTATGGCGTTTGTTAACGCGTTCGAACGGAAATGAGACAGAATGCTCACGTTCATATGGCGTTTGTTAACACGTTCGAACATAAGCGAGACCTGATGCATGACAAGGCAAAATACATGCGCGTTCGAGTTGCGTTCGTAAACGCGTTAGAACGGGAACAGACCTGATGCATGAAATGGGACACAATACATAAACGACAAAATAAAGGGGGGCGCGGCGAAGTACTGCCGTAAAGGTGGCCTTTTGGGGCTCTTGATCTCTCAAAGAGAGGACCTTTAGACCAACATACTAAGCCCATGCGCTTGACTGAATCATGCATACATAGAATGAAAAGCAACAATACTAAACATAGTGTGCCCGATTGAACGTATCTTGTATCCAACCGAACACACATCAATCGGCGCGGCAAAGTCCCGTGGTAACGGGCTTTAGCCCATCCCCATAGGGGATCTCTCATCGCACTTACTAAGCCCATGCGCTCGGTTGAATCATGCATACGAAAATAAAGACAATCATATCAAACTAAGTATGTCCGATTGAACGTATTTCGCATTCAACCGAACACACATCAATCGGTGCGGCAAAGGATCGTGGTGAAGGATTTTAACCCTCCAATTAGGGAACCTTTCATCGCACTTACTAAGCCCATGCACTCGATCGTATCATGGGATTAAACAACATGCAGAATTTAAATGACAAGAATTAAATAAACCAACGCAACTCAAAACAAGAGGAGGTGCCGTTTTCTCAAGTGGTACGTGGAGTTGTGTCCCAAGTACAGACCGCACTACCGTCCATTCGGATTCGGCTACGGAATTTACGTCTGGGTTTCCATCCTATATACCACAAGAGACGACACTCTTCCATTCATCCAATACCCACAACACGAGTCATACACACAACAAATGCCACAAATACATAAAATATAATCAAAATAAATAACCAGAAATTAAATACGAGTAAGTGTGATGGATACCCTCAGGTATAACCTTTTAAGCTGTCTCTCGGACTCGCGTTCCACGAAGATCGAAAGGGGGTAAAGCTCCGCAACTTTTCTGGTTCACTGGTTTGCCTCTTCCTTCCCTGTTCGGCCACTCGAGCTACTGTTCCGACTCCGTTTTACTGCTGTTTCCTTATGGTTCTGCTGTTGTTCCCTCTGTATCCTCTGCTTACTGTTGGTGGGCTGTTTTGGTGTTCTTGGTGGACTGTTCTGTGTTCATTTTTAGTGTGGTTTGGTGTGATTATTTCAAAGGTTATAAGTGCAGTTTATGTTACTGTTTAAAGGGATTGTTGAGAGTGATTTAGGCTGTTGTGTTTTGTGTAATTTCGGTGATGTGTGAAGGTTTAAAATGGGTGATTTTCGGTGGTGATTAGGGTTGTTTATGCTTGTAATTTCGGTGATATGAGGGTAAGGTTGAAAGGAATGATTTCTGTGATGTCTAGTATTTCTTGCTATATTATTGTGTGAATTGCGTGTATGAGCTAGAGAGATTGGAGAGATTGGGTGGCTTGGTTAGGGGTTGTTTATATAGAGAATGGCTAGGGATTCACCTTGTCTCACAAGGAATAGATTTGGTTTCCAAATAAGGAGAGATGAGAAATGCATATACAAGATTGAGGAGGGACAAAATATTTTAATTCAGGAAGTCAACTAATTTAAATTGGTGTATATCTTATTGAATTAGGAAGTCAAATATTTGATTGGTTTTAATTGGTTAGGATTGATTTTAATTAAGCAAATCTTATTTTTAGTTTTAGTATATAATATATTTGATTTATTTATATTAGGCATGATTTTAGTTTAAGTTTGGTAAATGATTTAAATATTTTATTTAATGTTTAATATTTATTTATTTAATTTGGGATGTGTTTTATGGGCTTTGGGGGGCTAAATGGGCTGAGGTGTGAGGCTAGCAGCAAAACCAGAATTACCGGCTCCGTTCGAACGCCTCCTCGCACGCGGCACGAACGTCCGCAATCTACACGAGGTTCGAACGAAGTAACGAACGCAGCACCAACGAAGACAGTGAACTTGTGGAATGAACTTGATGACATACTTATTCTGAATTTCCCCTTCCGACCTTCGTTTCCCGCAATATCCTTAGCTAAAAAGGTAGTGCCTCCAATTGAGACTCATCATCGGGTTTCACATGCGAAAATGCAATGCCTACAGTCACCCCCACTTTGATGGGACTTGTGTAATGTGCAACAGTGAAAATCCTATCAAAGTTATTCAATGCATTTCTACTTACCTGGCTCGCCAGCTGCCACTTGACTTACCATGTGTTGAGTTGATTTGGGTGGTGAGGTGCTGCGACCCCTGGTTCATTCCCGAACCGTGTTGTGATGTGGTCCATTCCCGAACCGTGCTTCCATTCTTGGAGTGCCATTCCCGGCTTGTTCATTCTCGAACTGTGTTAAGATGAGGCTTTATTCCTCCCGAGCTTTATTCCCGAACTGCTAAGGTGAGGCTTTATTCCTCCGAGCTTTGTTCCCGAACTGTGTTGAGATGAGGCTTTATTTCCGTACTGAGCTGAATGCAGGCTTTCTTCCTGAATTGTACTGAATGTGGGCTTTATTCCCGAGTTTACTGGACGTAGGCTTTCTTCCTGAATTGTATTGAATGTGGGCTTTATTCCCGAACTGCACTGAGTGTGGGCTTTATTCCCGAACTGTGTAGATGAGGCTTTACTCCTCGGGCTTTATTTTTGAATTGTTGAGATAAGGCTTTATTCCTCCGAGCTTTGTTCCCGAACTGTGTTGAGATGAGGCTTTATTCCTCCGAGCTTTGTTCCCGAACTGTTGAGATAAGGCTTTATTCCTCCGAGCTTTGTTCCCGAACTGTGTTGACATGAGGTTTTCTTCCCCTTGAGCTTTGTTCTCAAACTATACTGACATAAGGCTTTATTCCTCCGAGCTTTGTTCTCTGATCTGAGCTGACTGTGTGGCTTTGTTCTTGAACTGTATTGAATGCAGGCCTTCTTCCTGAACTGAACTGAATGTAGGCTTTCTTCCTGAACTGCACTGAGTGTGGGCTTTATTCCCGAACTGAACTGGCATGAGGCTTTCTTTCTTCCCCTTGAGCTTTGTTCTCAAATTATACTGACATGAGGCTTTCTTCCCCTTGAGCCTGTTTCTCAAACTATACTGACATGAGGTTTTTATTCCCTTGGGCTTTGTTCCCTGACTGTGTTAACTGTGGGCTTTGTCCCCGAACTGTTACTGTAAGTTGTTCATTCCTGAATTGTTATCGTGAGGTGGTTCATCCCCGAACCGTGCTTCCATTCTTGGAGTGCCATTCCCGGCTTGTTCATTCTTGAACTGTCCATTCCCGGACCATATCTCTATTCTCGGAGTGCCATCCTCGGCGTGCTCATTCCCGAGCTGTCCATTCCCGGACTATATCTTCATTCTTGGAGTGCCATTCTCGGCAGAACTGATCTGATGTAATATGGGCCTCGACCCTGGGACTCATTCCCAAACTGTGTTTGATGTGGGCCTCGACCCTGGGACTCATCCCAAAACTGATGTTGAAGTAGGCCTCGGCCCCAACTGCTACTGACATGGGCCTCGCCCCCAGATTGATGCTGATGTGGGTCTCGACCCTCGGATTCATTCCAAAATTCTGCTGATGCGGGCCTCGGCCCTGGGATTCATTCCAAAATTCTGCTGATGTGGGCCTCGACCCTGGGATTCATTCCCTGGATTCATTCCAAAATTCTGCTGATGTGGGCCTCGGCCCTGGGATTCATTCCCTGGATTCATTCCAAAATTCTGCTGATGTGGGCCTCGGCCGCAGAATGATGTGGGCTTCGCCCTAAACTGATATTGATATGGGCCTCGCCCCCAGACTGATACAGCTGATATGGGCCTCGCCCCCAGACTGATACTGATATGGGTCTCGCCCCAAGACTGATACTGATATGGGCCCGCCCCCCAGACTGATACAGTACTGTCGATGTTCCTGATTGGTTTGTCTTTTGACGCTTTCTTTTTTTTCTTTTGAAACCTGTTATTACAAAACAGAACAAAACAAAAAGGATGCAAATATGTTACGTGTATGCATGCATGCAGATTGGGTTTCCTATCCCGTTGGGCTAGGTCTTCTGCCAGTACTCCTGGGTGGCTGCTTGGTCTTTTGACAAGTCTGTCCTCTTCCCTAACCAACATGTATCTATGATGGCTTTCAGAACACAGGGTTAACATGATGTATGTATGCATGGGGTGGCATAAGAGGCATATAACATATAAATCATACTAAGTCAATAAAATTTTCAAACAAGTCGGCCCATTATCATTTTAGAAGCTTTTTGGCTGACTGTCATAAGAGTGAACACGTCCCAGTTTAAATGGCCCCAAGTTCATATCTTATGGCAAGGAGCCCAACTAAATCCAAATGATACTACTCCGAACACAAGCACAAGGTGGCCCATCAACACTTAGACGCCTTTGGCCCAATAGTCATGGGATACATTCTTGTCCCAGTTTAAATGGCCCAACAAGTCCATATCCCATGACAAATGGTCCAAATGGATCCAAACGATAATGTTCCCAAACACAAGCATAGGAGGGAGATAATACAAACATAACATAATAATTAAAACATAATGGCCCATCAACATTTCAGAAGCCTTGGGCCTAGTAGTCATACAATACGAACTTGCCCCAGTTTAAATGGCCCAGCAAGCCCGCATTTCTGATAATAGTCCAACTGCATCCAAATGAGGATGGTCCATAAGCACATTCTCAAGGAAATAATTGTTACTTTAACCATACAAACCGGTCTATGGGTGGATTTGCAAGAGTATGGACAAAGGCTCTCACCGGCGAAGGATAGCCCACAACTAGGTCTCCTCACTCAAGGGTTCAGGCGACCAAGTGAGCGTATCCTTTTTTAACACTAAGGTACGTGCCAATGAGGCTATGGTGTGTGACGGACTGTCAAATGGATTTCCCGTTGTAGATTCCCCAGAGGGAAGGTGGAGCGAGGCTCACTTAAATACCCAAGCCTCTTAGGCTCTTATCGCTTGGTGTCAGGAATAAACAACGAGTCCTCCAAATTAGTCCATCACAAAGGCTACGAGTAGATGGTCATGTAGTATCCTTCACAGCTTTTCCTTCTAGAAAGGTAGTGAGTGAAGGAAGACACCAAACCATTACCTAGCCTCAAAGTGCCCTTGATTAAACCCTCACTTATCCACTATAGACATGGCCAATTAAAACATAAATCCACTCATTACAAGACAATATTTCGGGGCCAATTCTCATATCCCCAGTGGAGTCGCCAGACTGTAGACAACAGGACCTGGGCGACGCCGTCCTAGGCTCGCGGCACTAGTTGGGAAATACTAAATAATATGGAGTCGCCACCCGGTGTGAACCGGGACAAAGATTTAAGGCCGCACTCACCCCTCGCAAGGGAAGACCTCAAACCGTTGGGTTCGGAATGGTCCCTTACTTATGCCACTTTTAATGAAAGGATTTATGTAATAATTTAATCAAAGCTTAAGTAACACTTATTTCCAAGAGTATCATGCTTCTAAATTCTCATATGCAAAATAAAACTTATTGCACACATTTCACATTTATCTCATATCTAAGATCGCATGCTTAACACATATCAAAATAGCAACGAACATACAACTTTATTTGCATATTACATTCAAGAAAACAGAAGCACACATATTAACCATACAAGCATACATATGGGCACTTTTCCAAGTGGTACGTGGAATTGTATCCCAAGTACAGACCGCACTACCGTCCATTCGGAATCGGCTACGGAATTTACGTCTGGGTTTCCATCCGATATACCGCAAGAAATAATACTCAAATGTTATCACGACACAAGCATATGAATTGTAATTCATTAACATAGTTGTATTCATACATGTGGGGATAGCTACTAGGAAAACTATGCATGAAATTTAATGAAGATGACTCGATTCAGTGGGTGGCGCTTCGTGTAGCGTTTGTAAACGTGTTCGAACGGTAAACAAAGGTTCGCGTTCGTGTAGCGTCCGAGAACGTGTTCGAACGGAACCAGACCTGATGCATTATGAAACTAAGACAGTGGGTGCGCGTTCATTTAGCGTTCGTAAACCGCGTTCGAACGGTAAACAGAAGGTTCACGTTCGTGTAGCGTCCGAGAACGCGTTCGAACGGAACCAGACCTGATGCATTATGAAACTAAGAAAGTGCGTGGGCGTTCGTATAGCGTTCGTAAACACACGTTCGAACGGAAATGAAACAGAATGTTCTCGTTCGTATGGCGTTTGTTAACGCGTTCGAACGGAAATGAGACAGAATGCCTCACTTCATATGGCGTTTGTTAACGCGTTCGAACATAAGCAAGACCTGATGCATGACAAGGCAAAATACATGCGTGTTCGAGTTGCGTTCGTAAACGCGTTCGAACGGGAACAGACCTGATGCATGAAATGGGATGCAATACATAAACGACAAAATAAAGGGGGGCGCGGCGAAGTACTGCCGTAAAGGTGGCCTTTTGGGGCTCTTGATCTCTCAAAGAGAGGACCTTTATACCAACATACTAAGCCCATGCGCTCGACTGAATCATGCATGTATAGAATGAAAAGCAACAATACTAAACATAGTGTGCCCGATTGAACGTATCTTGTATCCAACCAACAACACAATCAACCACCGGCGCGACAAAGTATCGTGGTAACGGGCTTTAGCCCATCCCCATATGGGATCTCACATCGCACTTACTAAGCCCATGCGCTCGGTTGAATCATGCATACGAAAATAAAGACAATCATATCAAACTAAGTATGTCCGATTGAACGTATTTCGCATTCAACCGAACACACATCAATCGGTGCGGCAAAGCATCGTGGTGAAGGATTTTAACCCTCCAATTAGGGAACCTTTCATCGCACTTACTAAGCCCATGCACTCGATCGTATCATGGGATTAAACAACATGCAGAATTTAAATGACAAGAATTAAATAAACCAACGCAACTCAAAACAAGAGGAGGTGCCGTTTTACTCAAGTGGTACGTGGAGTTGTGTCCCAAGTACAGACTGCACTACCGTCCATTCGGATTCGGCTACGGATTTACGTCTGGGTTTCCATCCTATATACCACAAGAGACGACACTCTTCCATTCATCCAATACCCACAACACGCGTCATACACACAACAAATGCCACAAATACAAAAATATAATCAAAATAAATAACCAGAAATTAATACGAGTAAGTGATGGATACCCTCAGGTCTAACCTTTTAAGCTGTCTCTCGGACTCGCGTTCCACGAAGATCGAAAGGGGGTAAAGCTCCGCAACTTTTCTGGTTCACTGGTTTGCCTCTTCCTTCGCTGTTCGGCCACTCGAGCTACTGTTCCGACTCCGTTTGCTGCTGTTTCCTTATGGTTCTGCTGCCGTTCCCTCTGTATCATCTGCTTACTGTTGGTGGGCTGTTTTGGTGTTCTTGGTGGACTGTTCTGTGTTCCTTTTTAGTGTGGGTTTGGTGTGATTATTTCAAAGGTTATAAGTGCAGTTATGTTACTGTTTAAAGGGATTGTGGAGAGTGATTTAGGCTGTTGTGTTTTGTGTAATTTTCGGTGATGTGTGAAGGTTTAAAAGGGGTGATTTTCGGTGGTGATTAGGGTTGTTTATGCTTGTAATTTCGGTGATATGAGGGTAAGGTTGAAAGGAATGATTTCTGTGATGTCTAGTATTTCTTGCTATAATTATTGTGTGAATTGTGTGTATGAGCTAGAGAGATTGGAGAGATTGGGTGGCTTGGTTAGGGGTTGTTTATATAGAGAATGGCTAGGGCTTCACCTTGTCTCACAATGAAGAGATTTGGTTTCCAAATAAGGAGAGATGGGAAATGCATATACAAGATTGAGGGGGACAAAATATTTTAATTCATGAAGTCAATTAATTTAAATTGGTGTATATCTTATTGAATTAGGAAGTCAAATATTTGATTGGTTTTAATTGGTTAGGATTGATTTTAATTAGGCAAATCTTATTTTTAGTTTTAGTATATAATATATTTGATTTATTTATATTAGGCATGATTTTAGTTTAAGTTTGGTAAATGATTTAAATATTTTATTTAATGTTTAATATTTATTTATTTAATTTGGGATGTGTTTTATGGGCTTTGGGGGGCTAAATGGGCTGAGGTGTGAGGCTAGCAGCAAAACCAGAATTACCGGCTCTGTTCGAACGCCTCCTCGCACGCGGCACGAACGTCCGCAATCTACACGAGGTTCGAACGAAGTAACGAACGCAGCACCAACGAAGACAGTGAACTTGTGGAATGAACTTGATGACATACTTATTCTGAATTTCCCCTTCCGACCTCCGTTTCCCGCAATATCCTTAGCTAAAAAGGTAGTGCCTCCAATTGAGACTCATCATCGGGTTTCACATGCGAAAATGCAATGCCTACATCTATATTCTCCCTTGAAGTTTCTACAACCTTCTCACCAAAATATAAAAAGGAAAAACCAAAAAAAAAAAAAAAAAAAGACTAATGTCTCTCACTCTCTCATCAAAAACGTATTTCTTGTCATCCACTTCTTTGCTCCTCAGTCTCTTAGCTTTTCTAAACAAAAGTTTGCCCCACTTCACCCATAAGTTTCTTGTGCCTTGCATCTTAGAGGAGTATTGAGCTTCATTTGGGCAATCAAATCTTATGACTCTTCCTTCTTTAACGTGCCTGAGAAAGCGAATTTGGGGATTTTGATTTTGTTGACTTTGTAAGGTAATAAATCACTCATTTGCTTCCCTTGAGATGATATTTTAGCTATTATAAATAAATTGTGAGTTAAGTCTGTTTTTGTTAAAGTCCTAGAAATGAGTATGCTTTAATTATGTTGGCTATGCATGGGTAAATAGTAAATGATGGGTGCTTGAATGATATTCTTGATCAAAAGGGAGGATATTGTGATTGGTTGAAAAAAAGATGTTTGATTGTAAGAAGATGCTATGTTTGGCTAGCAATGGGGGAATGTTAAAGTATTTTTTTTTAAAATATATATATTAAAGGATGTTATGTTGGCTATTATTATGGAGTAATGAGTGCTTGTAGTTGAATTTGGAAATTTTAGGGATCTTCTGTGAGTGGTTCGGCCAATGTGGTGAAGAAAAGTTTGGAGCTGGAAGGTAGGGTAGTTTCAGCTAGTCTATGGGGAAATCTTTGGAGAAAATTTGTTAGGTGCAGGTATACCTGCGCATTACTGCTGTTTTAACAGGGGATTAGATTAGGAATTACTATTATATTAAGAATAGTTATTAGTTGTTAATAAGGATATTTCATATCCAATAGACTTAGGAATAATTATTAGTTGTTAATAAGGATATTGCATATCCAATATACTTAAGGATACTCTTAAATCTCTCTATTTAAAGGGGATTATTCTTAATAATAAAGCAGCGAATTATTAAATCAACGTGAGTTGTGGAGGCATAGGGTTCCTCGAATTACCTAAATAAGTCGCTATATGGAGGCCACGCAAGTCCGATCCAAGCTCTCTTCCTGTCAACAAACCTTTAACAAGAGCAACTCAACGGACACCTAACAACTTGGCATCAGAGCCAGGCATGTCCGACCAACGCCTCGACCGAATGGAACACCAAATAGTGTCCCTTAATGAAGCGATACAAGCAAGTGAAGAAAAAATGAATCATGCACTGGAGAAAATGATGCAAGCAATGACCACAATGACTTCCCAGTTTGAAGGCTTTTCCAAACGAGGCAGTGAGGGGCATGAAGAAGATTCGACATTAGCACACATGGGTAAAAAGGGACGATCTGAGTCAATGACCAATGTTACAGCGTGTACCAGTTCAACAATGACCAAACTGGACTTTCCACGATAAAATAGACAGGACGATCCCACCTCCTGGATTGTCGAGTTGAGCAATTTTTTGAGTTTCAAAGAACAGAAGAAGGTGACAAAGTCTCATTAGCTGTGTACCATCTGGATGAAGATGTGAAAATGTGGTACCAACGATTGAAGGGAAGAACCGCAGCACTCAGTTGGGATAAATTAAAACAGGAACTGCACTTATGTTATGGACCAACCACGTTCCAAAACTTTTTTGGGGACTTGACAAAGCTACGCCAAGAAGGGGAAGTAAGGGAATATTACCTCGAATTTAGTAAGCTTTTTATTAGAGTTTGAAGCTTGATAGAGGAACAACAGATTGGGTGTTTTATTAGTGGGTTGAAGGACCATATTCGGACAGAAATACAGGTAACCAGTCCAGCCACCCTAAAGTGCAGCAGTTGGTGTAGCCAGGTTGTATAAAGAGCGCAACTTGAGCTTGAAGAAAACCTTAACAATGGAAAATCGCAGGCAAACCAATAATATAAGCAATCAACTAGCCTCCTCACCAATTTCTGTCAAACCAAGAACACCTACTATCAAAAGACTAAACCCCGTTGAGATGAGGGAAAGACGTGAAAAAGGTCTCTGTTTCAATTGCGATGAGAAGTTTGCCCCGGGACATCGTTGTAAAAAGTTGTTTTTGATAGAAGAGATTTATTTCAATGAAGAAACTGACAGGGAAGGACCCTACCACAACACCGACAGTGCAAACAGTGAGTCTCTAGAACCAGAAATCAGTATTCATGTGATTTCAGGGACTCCAGCTTCTAAAACCATGTGATTCAAAGGAATTAACAGGTCAGGAAATCACAATACTAGTGGATTCGGGTAGCAACCACAATTTCTTAACACTCAAGTTGCAAGACAACTCGGATTGGATGTGAACAAACGAGATCCATTTGAAGTGGCAGTGGCCAACGGAAACATATTGCAAGGAGAATGAAGTCGTTCTGATGTGATAATCAATGTTCAGGGATGGGAATTTTCAATAGATTTTCTATTGTTGCCAATTGAAGGATACAGTGCAGATTTAGGTACCCAATGGCTACAGACTTTGGGACCCATAATGTGGGGCATCAAAGAACTATACATGAGGTTTTCAATGGGAGATAAAGAGATTCTGTTACAAGGGTTGAAGGGGCCAAATAATTGTTTTAGAAATGGTCAACAAGTGGAGAATGAACTTAGAAAACAGTAAAAAGGCATACATATTGCAGTTGCACGCCATCTGTTTGGGAGCGGACCAAAGGGATACAACAATGACTAATCCAGAACTGCAGCAAATTCTAGCCCTATTCCAGGGCATCTTTAAGGAACCAACAGGGTTTCCCCCTAAGCGATATCAGGACCATCGGATACCCTTGCTGCAAGATAAAAGGCCTGTTAATGTAAAACCTTATCGATATCCACATTACCAAAAGAATGAAATATAGAAGATTGTAGACAACCTCTTAACAACATGAGTGATTCGAAATAGCATCAGCTCATACCTATCTCCTGTTATTTTGGTAAAAAAACACGATGGCCCTTGGAGACTATGTGTGGATTATCGTTCGTTGAATGGGATCAAGCCATAACAACCACTGCTCAACAAAAATGGTTAGTAAAACTCATGGGATATGACTTCAAAGTTGAGTACAAAAAAGGAAATGAGAACACTGTGGCAGATGGGTTGTCGCGAATGAATGAAAGGGAGCTTCATGCCGTGTCAAAAGTAATTCCACTGTGGTTGGATACAATTAAGGAAGAGGTAAGAGCTGGTCCAGAACTCCAGACTTTGCAAAGAAATATTGAACAAGGAGAAGCTGTAGGGCCATGGACAGTAAGAGATGGAGTTATCTTCTTTAAAGGCAGAATTTTCTTACAAGTTACATCATCTTTGATCCAACTTATCATTCGAGAGTTCCATGATAACACGCATGAAGGGATACACAAGACACTATACCGGATCAAGTCAGATTTTTACTGTAAGAAAATGCGGGAGCTGGTACAACAATTCATTAGGGAATGTGGGGTCTGTCAGCGGCATAAAATCTCTCTCACACGGCCCGCGGGTTTACCCAGTCCACTCCCAATTCCGACGTAAGTGTGGAGTGATATATCTATGGATTTTATTGAAGGATTGCCAATTTCAAAAGGGAAATCTACTATATTTGTTGTGGTCGATCGTTTGTCAAAGTATGTTCATTTCATCCCAATCAGACAACCCTACACAGCGGCAATGATGGCGCAAGAATTCTTTGAGTGTAGGACACAGAAGTGGACGACACTGTTCTAGGCTCGCGGCCTAGTTGGGGGTACAGAATAGTCCGCGGGGGAGCTAAACCAGAGAAATAACATGGAGTCGCCACCCGGTGTGAACCGGGACAAAGATTTAAGGCCGCACTCGCCCCTCGCAAGGGAGATCTCAAACCGTTGGGTTCGGAATGATCCCTTACTTATGCCACTTATAACAAAAAGATTTGTGCAATAATCTAACCAAGCCTAAGCAACATATATTTCCAAGTGTACTATAATCCTAAATTCACATGCATGAAAATAAAGTTTACATCTAAATTTGCATAGAACCTATGTCTAAGTTTGCATGCTTTTAAAAATAAATCATTATAACGGCAAGCATATAATTTCATAAACGTATTATATTGATAGACATGGAAGCGCACACAAAAGGCATTTACACAAGCATGCATATTAAGGAAAGACAATTAAGCGCATAATGAAAATAAATAACTAAAGAGGCAATTACGAATACAGAATAAACGTGCAATGATGTGATACAGAAAATGATATCTAAGATTGACACAAACACATACGTGGGCATTTTTTCAAGTGGTATGTGGAATTGTATCCCAAGTACAGATCACATTACCGTCCATTCGGAATCTACTACGGAATTTATATCTGGGTTTCCATCCGATATACCACGAGAAATAATACCTGAATGCTATCATAACATGGATACACAAGTGATAATAGATCAAGCCAAGACAGAGGTAGATGATGCAATCAATGGAATGAGAGCGCGGCAAATATCGTGGTAAATGTAGCCTTTTAGGCTTTTCTTCCCCCAAATGGAGAACCTTTTAGTCCAACATTATAAGCTCATGCGCTTTTCATTACAATGCGTACAAAAATAAAGATAACTATATGGAACTTCGTAATGCATGCGTAAGTGAAGCAATGATACACAAAATGGGAAATGACATAATAAGGGGCGCGACAAAACATCGTGGTAAAGGTAGCCTTTGGGCATTTCCCTCGAATAGAGGACCTTTAATCCACCCTAGTTAGCCCATGCGTATTATAATACATATAAAAATAAAGACACTCATAATATAGGACTTTATACACCCGATTGAACATATCCCACATTCAACCAAGCGTATTTCGTCCAGCGCGGCAAAACATCGTGGCAAAGGCTTTTAATCCCTCAACATAGAGAACCTTTAATCCAACTTACTAAACCCATGCGCATAATATCATAATGCATATAAAAATAAAGACAGTAATATCGGACTTCGTATACCCGATTGAACACATCTTACATTCAATCAAATATACATCATCTGGCGCGGCAAATCATCGTGGCAAAGGCTTTTAATCCCTCAACATAGAGAACCTTTGATCCAACTTACAAAGCCCATGCGCACAATATCATAATGCATATAAAAATAAAGACATCAATATCGGACTTCGTATACATCTTACATTCAATCAAATATACATCATCCGGCGCGGCAAAGCATCGTGGCAAAGGCTTTTAATCCCTCAACATAGAGAACCTTTGATCCAACTTACTAAGCCCATGCGCTTTATCACATCATTACATAAACAAATAACATGCGGAAATTAAATAGCGGATAATAAACTAATCAAAACAACATAAAATAAAATATGCGTCGTTTACTCAAGTGGTACGTGGAGTTGTATTCCAAGTACAAACCGCACTACCGTCCATTCGGATTCGGCTACTGAATTTATGTCTGGGTTTCCATCCTATATACCACAAGAGGCGACACATTTTCCATTGTATTGAAGGGCCACAACACACATCATTTCACAATAATCATGCATTTTCTATCTATTCAAGGGCCAAAACATGCATCATTTCACAATAATCATGCAAATAAAATTCAATAAACAAGAAAATACGAATGAAAATGGAGGTGAAAAGTACCCTCAGGTCTAACATTTTGCGTCGACTTTTGGAAGCGCGTTACACGATGATCGGAAGGGCTAAAACTCCGCAACTCTTCCGGCTTACTGATTTTCTATTTTCCTCGCTGTTTCACTGTTCAGGCTACTGTTTTCACTCTGTTTTACAGTTGTTTTGCTGCTGTTTTAGGCGGTTATTTGGCGGTTTAAAAGTGTAGTTTTTGTTCACTGTTTTGGGTATTTTTGGGGCTGTTTTGGAAGTATTTTTTTGATAATTTCAAGGGTACGGGGCTGCTATTTTTTGGTCACTACAGTGCAGTTTCGGGGACTGTTTTCGGTGATTTCGGGGTGTAAAAAATTATGCAGTTTGTTCGATCAATACAGGGTTGTTTGGGGTACAAGTTTCGGTGGTTGTATGGGTATTTTCAGGGACTGTTCGGTGGTTGTAGGGGCTGTGAATGGCTACAGGTTTGTGCGTGAGAGAGGCCTGGACATGGGCTTGTTACGTGTGTTATGTGAGTTGAAGGTAGTGTGCATGCGGCTTATGTACGTGATGTGGCGTGAAGTAGTGGCGTTTAGGTCTTGGTTTATTGTTGGCAGGTACGTTAGTGGGTTAAGTGTAGAGGCTAGGACGTGTTGAAGTTAGGGGCGTGGTTGAAGTGCATGTGGCGTGGTGGGCTTTAGGTGAGTTTGCTTTGTAACGTGGCTTGAGGGGGCAGTTTGTGGTGTGAGGTTAGAGCAGTGTGGGCTGATGCGTGTAGAGAGGGAAGGGTCTGAGTGCGTGGGTTCGTGACTAATTGTGGTGCCGAGAGGAGAGAGGTGAGAGGAGGCCGAGAGATGAAGGAAGGGGCTGGGTGTTTATATTAGGGTTTCTTTGTTTTATTTTTTTTGTTTGTGCCGTGGGGATTGGCCAAGGCCTTAGGGTTTAGTTTGTGTCCTGTTTATATAGAGAGGGGGAAGGTATTAGGGTTTGCATGGAATTGTTTGAATAAGGAAAGAAATCAATTAGGGATGGATTAGTTTAAAAAGGGAAAGAATAATTGTATTGGTGGTGGAATATCTTATATTAAGGGAGTGATTTATTTAATTTGGTATGTAATTTTTTTAGATTAGGATTTATTTATTTAATTTAGGAATTAATTTAATTAAATTAAATTTATTTTAATTTAAATTGGATTTTAATTTGATTTAGTTTAATGGATTTAATTGTATTTTAATTTAATTTAATTTGATTAGCTTTAATTTAATTTAATTTAATTTAATTTGTGACATGTATTTTAAATGTTTTAATTATTTTTTTGATTGGGCTTGGGTGAGATGGGCTTGGTGTGTGTCTTATGGGGTTTGGGCTAAGGGTGTGTTTTAAAACGGAGGTCCAACAAGCGAACCCGAAGCCAAACAAACGAATAAAATCTAACAAAAATACTGATTCCCTTCCGACGTCCGTTTCCCGCGACTTCCTCGACTTAAAAGGTAGTGTCTCCAAATGAGACTCATCATAGAGACTTATATGTAAAAATGCAGTGCCTACAGTCGCCCTCACTTTGATGGCACTTGTGCAGTGTGTGACAATGACAATCCTATCAAAGTTATGCATGTATTTTTTTACTTACCTGGCTTGCCAGCTGTTGCTTAACTTACTTGTTATCCTGAGATGCTTTGACCTTTGGGCTTTGTTCCCAAATTGCGTTGAGAGAGAGCTTTATTCCCCTGGGCTTTATTCCCGAGCTGTTTTGAAATTGGGCTTTATTCCTCTAGGCTTTGTTCCCAAACTGTGTAGAGATATGGCTTTATTCCCCTGGGCCTTGTTCCCGAACTGCTTTAAAAGTGGGCTTTATTCCCCTAGGCTTTATTCCCGAGCTGTGTTAAGATAGGATTTTATTCCCCTGGGCCTTATTCCCGAACTGTGTTAAGATAGAGCTTTATTCCCGAACTGTGTTAAGATAGAGCTTTATTCCCTTGGGCCTTGTTCCCGAACTGTGTTAAGATAGAGCTTTATTCCCCTGGGCCTTGTTCCCGAACTGCTTTGAAAGTGGGATTTATTCCCCTATGCTTTGTTCCCGAGCTATGTTAAGATAGAGCTTTATTCCCTTAGGCCTTGTTCCCGAACTGTGTTAAGATAGAGCTTTATTCCCCTGGGCTGTATTCTCGAACTGTGTCAAGATAGGGTTTTATTCCCCTGACTGCGCTGAATGTGGGCTTTGTTCCTGATTGTGTTGAATGTGGGCTTTATCCTCGAACTGTACTGAATGTAGGCTTTATCCCCGATCTGAGCTGACTGTGGGCTTTGTTCCTGAACTGTACTGAATGGGGGCTTTATCCCCGATCTGAGCTGACTGTGGGCTTTGTTCCTGAATTGTATTAAATATGGGCTTTATCCCCGATCTGAGCTGACTGTGGGCTTTGTTCCTGAATTGCACTGAATGTGGGCTTTATTCCCGAATTGAGTTGACTGTGGGCTTTGTTCCTGAATTGTACTGAATGTGGGCTTTAGTCCCGAACTGAGCTGACTGTGGGCCTCGCCCCCAGATTGATGCTGATGTGGGTCTTGCCCTCAAACTGATGTGGGCCTCGCCCCAAAACTGATACTGATGTGGGGCCTCGCCCCCCAAACTTGTACTGAGGTGGGCCTCGCCCCCAGACTGATACTGATATGGGCCTTAACCCTGGGACTCGTCCCCAAGCTACTGATAATGACGTGGGCCTCGCCCCCAAATTGCCATACCCGGCAAGGCTGCTACTGATAATGACGTGGGCCTCGCCCCCAGATTGCCATACCCGGCAAAACTGATACTGAAACTAATGTGGGCCTCGCCCCCAGAGTGTCATACCCGAAAAGACTGATCTTGATGCTAATGTGGGCCTCGCCCCCAGAGTGTCATACTCAAAACTCAAACTCAAATGGGCCTCAACCCTGGGATTATTACCCGAATCTGATACTGTGCTTTTCACCGTTTCTGATTAGCTTGTTCTTTGCCGCTTTCTTTTTCTTCTTCAAAACCTGTGAACACAAAACAAAACAAACACAAAATGATGCAAAATGTGTTGCGTGTATGCATGCATGAATGTTCTTATCCCGTCGGGTTAGGTCTTCTGCCAATTCTCTTGGTGACTGCTCAGTCTTCTTTTCCTCACGCAAGCCACTGCTTCAATCTGTCTACGTTGATCGGCTCGGTGAACTAATTCCCTTCCAAGTCTGATATTTTCACTGCCCCCATTTCCCAATTTCTGAATGGCTATCTGATGAGTGGTATTTATATCACTATTTCCCACTCATTTGACCTAATATTTCGTATAGTTTCTCGAGTTTTGTGAACGTTTTGATGTATTTTGTGTTATTTTGCAGATAAATAAAGTTTAGGAACCATTGGAGACAATTTTGGGGCAAAATGGACAAAATTGGACAAAACTGGACAAAAAGGGCAAATCGTCATTTCAGCGTCGCGACGCGCAGCATGCGCCAGACTTGCTAACGTGCGCCGTGGACACGTGGACCAATCGGAAAAATTGGTAAAATGCGCCGATCATGCTATTTTGCGCCTGCCACGTGTAGCCATCACAACGGACTTGCTAATGTGCGCCGGTGCCACGTGTCGCGATCTAACGGTGCCGACAATCGCCCTCCACATGTCAGCGTGACATCATCAATGACGTCATGAACAGTGCCACGTCATCGGATAAGAATCTGAGCTGACGAATCAGCGCGTGACACGTGTCACTGTAGCTGGCGTCGCGACGCTGAAGCCTTGCGCGTCGCGACGCTGGACCCTTATCCGCGCCTATAAATTGAGCTCGAGATTTCATAATTTGATGTACCATTCTCTCTCTTGTTTTCTATCTAAAGAGAGAGTTTCTCTCTCTTCTCTTCTTTTAGTATTTTTAGTTTTTTTTAGTTTTTAATTTTTAGTTTTGTAAATAATTTTAATTACGTTTTGTAATAATAGTAATTTAATTTTTACTTTTTACTTTTTACAGTTTTTACTATTCACCATGATAAGGTAACTTCCTCAGTTAGGGTGAAAGGTAATTCTTTTACTGTTACTATTTAGATTAATCTCCCTTAAAAATAATATATTCACTATTTAAAATACTGACTTAAAATGATACCCCTATATTGGCCGGTTGGTAATTTAATTTTAATCTGGTTTAAACCTGACTAATCAAGGATACCGCCAGATTGGTCGGTTGGTAATTTAATTTTGGTTCCGCCTTTATGGCTGGTTGGAAAAAGAATCACAAGTTTATATATTATTTTATGGGAGATATCTAATTAGTAATAGTAAAAGTAATTCATTTTGCCTTAGCATTTTATTTTATTGTAATTTACTTTTCAGCTTTTACTTTATGTCTTTTACTTTTCAGTATTTTTATTTTATGTCTTTTACTTTTAAGTTTTTACTAGCCCTAGTTATGTGTTAGTTATCTGAGGTTGTGATGAATTCTAATATCACCGGTTTATAAGGGGTTATTTTATAGTTTGGGTAATTTAAAGGTTTACTTATTAAGTCTTAAGCTTAATGCTTCTTGTTGTCTGATCACCAATAAGATTGATATGGTAAATCTAAAATGAACTAGACATAGGGATTTTAGGTTTCAGCCTTAGACTTAATAGCCCACGATCTTCCTTGATGATAGATAACCCTTTAATAGATTTCCTTACGGGATAGGAATATACCTGTCGGGCGGGGGTAGCCATAATTGGAACTTAAACTTAATGAATCCAGATAATTTGGTTGACATAGACATATGGTTCAATTAGGTTAAACTGAGTATTTGTGTCTGACCATCGACAGAGGCTTACACATAATTTAGTGTTCCATGTTAGTAAACTGATTTATTACACAAACATAAAATAACCACTTCATCTTTAAAATGATATTAGAATAATTCACAACCCTAGATATTTGTGTCTTTTGTTATTTTCATTAGTATTTTCTTTTATCTTTTTATTTATTTACTTATTGTGCAAAACCACATTCAACCAATCAAACAATCATTCTCTTCTCCGTTTAATTAGAAATTTGTAAGTAAATAGATTCAATAGTTAATAACAATAGTAGGAATTAAGTCCTCGTGGGATCGATATTTTTATACTACTTGAACGATACGTGCGCTTGCGTTATATGTGTGTGTTTACGCCGGTCACTATGTTATCTTTTCTGCTTGCTTATTCCGAGGATTCCCCGTGTTATAAACATCACTGAATTTCATAGTACCAAGGTTGAATGCTTTTCTCAAATATACTCATATTGCATAAGAGATTCAGCGAAATGAACGTCTTTATTATCATTTAAGAAAATGGTTCGAACATGTAAACTAAATCAATGTATATATTAAAAATGCAGGATCAAATAAACTAGGTGGAATAACTTCATCATTCGCAACATTGCTTTCTTCTTTAGCATATGGTTCTTCACTGTTATCCTTTATCTCAATGCAAGAAGCCTGGGTGGTTGAGTGGCTTTATGGTTGAGGGTTCATATGTGTGTTGGGTTGTTCTTTTTCTGGATTGGGTATTTTATGGGAGTCAATGAGGTTTTGGACCTCATGCCTAAGGCGGGTGCAGTTATCGGTGTCATGGCCTTTTTCTTGATGGAAGTAACAATACTGGTTTAAGTTGAGGTACGGTGGCACAAGGTTCAGAAATGGTCTAGGTTCCAAAGGTTTTAGAAATCCTTGCATCTTCAGCTTTTCAAATACATTTGACAAAGGTCTACCAAGATTGGAGAATCGCATGTTCTTGACGGTAGCGACCTCGGCAGTAGCGGGCTTGGTCTTAGAAGGCCCCCAAAAGTTCTTCTATTCTGGCCATAAAACTTTCTGTTTTCAGCCTCTTCCTCTTCAATATCCATAACAGTCTCTCTCAACTGTCAGAGATCAGTAATCATGGAGGTCATCCTCCCCAGCTTACCATAAATAGAGGGCTTGGTGCCCTTGATAATCATCTTAATTTGATCTTTCTCTGAAGGCCGAGTCTGCATTTTCAAAAGCTGGCTTCTCCAGCGATCCACATACTCTTTGAAACTTTCCTCCGATTTCTGCTTGGTATTCTCCAAGTCACGAAGTGATAAGTCAATCTCTAAATCTATGACATACTGTTTTAGAAAAGCATCTGCCAGTTCCCTCCAGTCTTCCTTAACTTTTCATTCAAGGTTATGATACCATGCTACCAGCGCCCCTTCAAGTGACATCCCAAAAATTTTATGCACTTGGTGCTGTGACAAGCCCACTGAACTCATAACTAAAACGTACTGATGGAGATGGACCCTCAGATCCCCATTCCCGTTGAACTTGGCCATATCCTGCATCTTGAATTGAGCTGGCAACTGTTCCTCGAAGGTCATTGCCTCATAATCCAACAAGTCTTCATGCTTACCTCTTATTTTGCGGGTAACCGATTCTACTTGATCTCGGAGCCTCTGCAATTCTGCCTGATTCTCAGTCATTCTGCATGTCGCATACTCTGCCATGTCGTCCTCAAAAGCGGGTATGTCATCCCCCAACCTGTTCGGAGGCTCCTCATGCCTCACATTCTCATAACTTCCCCCAGCACGGGGCACAGACATATCAGCCACAGCAGTAGTCAAGGCTTGCAACTGTTTAGTAATTTTGGCGAGACTGTTTTCCAACTGATCCACACGGGATACCTCATGCTCTGATTCACTCATATTTATTATTGGCCTCTTGGTGAGTCTTCCCTAACCCAACGGGAATCTATGATGGCTGTAGGCACTGCATTTTTACGCATGTGAAACCCGATGAGGAGTCTTATTTGGAGACAGCTACCTTTTGAGTCACGGATGCCGCGGGAAACGGATATCGGAAGGGGGAATTCAGAATAAGCAAGCTCACTGTCTTCGTTGGTGCTGCGTTCGTTACTTCGTTCGAACGGGAAACAGATTGCGGGCGTTCGTGTAGCGTTCGAGGGAGCGTTCGAACGGTGTCGGTAATTCTGGTTTTGCTGCTAGCCTCACACCCAGCCCATTTAGCTCCCCAAAGCCCATAAAACACATCCCAAATTAAATAATTAAATATTAAATTAAATATTAAACATTAAATAAAACATTTAAATCATTTACCAATTAAAATAACAATTACCAACTTAAACTAAAATCATGCCTAAATTAAACAAATCACATACTAAATCAAAAGATAATCATACTAAATAAAATCAATCATAACCAATTAAAGCCAATCATATATTTGACTTCCTAATCTAATAAGATACTTACCAATATAAAATATTTGTATTCCTAAACCAACACAAATTAAATATTACAACTTCCTAAAGTAAAATATTTTGTCCCCCCCTCAATCCTTTGATTTCCTTGTTTAAAACTAAATCATATCTTAATTTAATGCACAAATCCCTTCCCTTGTAAACCCTAGCCATTCTCTATATAAACAACCCCTAACCAAGGCCATCCTCTCCGGGACACAACACAATTCACACCCAAGCTCTCTAGACTCTCTCTACACACCCAAAACACATCCAAGAGAAAACACTTCATACACACACAAAAAGAAAACAAAAGAAACCACCACAAGACCACCCTCCATAGCCGAACCCAAACTCACCCATATCCGAATTCTAAAACACGCCAAAACAACCTCCTAGAATCCTTAAAAAAACAGTAACTTAGAAAACTACATAGATAATCTTAAAAATAATCACTTTTAATTGCACTAAGAACCCACACAACTTGGAATAGTTTTTGAAAACATTGAAACAGGTAGCCCGTGCAGTGCAGCAAAACAGGAGCCGAATAGGAGCAGAACGGAGTTCGAACAATAAGCAAAGCAGCGAAGCAGTGAGCTAGGACGTTGAACCAGGGACCAGAAAAGTTGCGGAGCTTTACCCCCTTTCGATCTTCGTGAAACGTGAGTCCGAGAGACGGCTTAAAAGGTTAGACCTGAGGGTATCTTTCACACTTGTTTTCCTTTTCCGCATTATTTATTAAGTATTTCTTGTATGATTGTAATGTTGAAATGTGTGTTGTGATTTTTTGAGTATAAATATGCATGAATTATGAGATGTAATATGTTGTGGGCATTAGATGAATGAGAGATGTGTCAACTCTCGCGGTATATCGGATGGAAACCCGGACATAAATTTCATAGCCGATTCCGAATGGACGGTAATATGATCTGTACTCGGGCCACAACTCCACGTACCGCTTGAGTAAACGGCACCATCTCTCTTTCGTTGTGTTGCTTTTTGTTTATTTAGTTTTCTCTTGAATCCAATATATTGTCTATTTTTATATGATTCAACCAAGCGCATGGGCTTAGTGAGTTAGTCCAAAGGTCCTCCATTTGTGAGACAAAGAGCCGAAAAGGCCACCTTCGTGACACTACTTCGCCCCGCCGTTGATGTATGTTCGGTTGGACGCAAGATACGTTCAATCGAGCATACTTAGTTTGATATTATTATCTTTATTTTCGTATGTATAAGTCAATCGAGCGCATGGGCTTAGTAAGTGTGTTGTGAGATCCCCTATGGGGAGGGGCTAAAAGCCCTTTACCACGATGCTTTGCCGCGCCGGTTGACGTGTGTTCGGATTGGATGTAAGATGCGTTCAATCGGGCATACTTGGTTGATATGATTGGTTCTATTCTTGCATGTGTGATGTCGCGCATGGGCTTAGCATGTTGGTCTAAAGGTCCTCTCTTTGAGAGATCAAGCCCCAAAAGGTCACCTTTATTGCAGTGCTTCGCCGCGCCCTTTTATTTTCTGTTTATGTATTGCATCAGGTCCGTGTCCGTTCGAACGCGTTCACGAACGCAACTCGAACGCGCATGTGTTTTTTGCCTTATTATGTGTCAGGTCTCGTATCCATTCGAACGCGTTAACAAACGCCATACGAACGTGAGCTTTCTGTCTCATCTCCATTCGAACGCGTTTACGAACGCTACTCGAACGTGAGCATTCTGTCTCGTCTCCGTTCGAACGCGTTTACGAACGCTACTCGAACGTGAGCATTCTGTTTCATTTCGTTCGAACGCGTTTACGAACGCTACTCGAACGTGAGCATTCTGTTTCATTTCCGTTCGAACGCGTTTACGAACGCTACACGAACGCACACACACTGAACTGAGTCTGTCTTATTATATTCATGCATAATTGCCTATTAGTTGATCTTTCTTATGCAAATGTGTCACAATTCGTATGCTTATGTCATGATAACATTTGAGCATTATTTCTTGCGGTATATCGGATGGAAACCCAGACGTAAATTCCGTAGCCGATTCCGAATGGACGGTAGTGCGGTCTGTACTTGGGCCACAATTCCACGTACCACTTGAAAAGTGCCCATATGTGTGCTTGTATGGTTAATATGTGTGCTTGTGTTTTTTTCCTGAATGTGATATGCAAGTGAAGTTGTATGTTAGTTGCTATCTTGATATATGTTAAGCATGCAATTTAAATGTAAGATATATGTGAAATGCGTACATGAGTTTTATTTTACACATGAGAATTTAGAAGCATGATACTATTGGAAATAAGTGTTACTTAAACTTAGTTAAATTATTACGTGAATCCTTTCATTACAAATGACATAAGTAAGGGACCATTCCGAACCCAACGGTTTGAGGTCTTCCCTTGCGAGGGGTGAGTGCGGCCTTAAATCTTTGTCCCGGTTCACACCGGGTGGCGACTCCATGTTATGTAATCCTTCCCAACTAGGCCGCGAGCCTAGGAACGGCGTCGCCCAGTTTCTGTGTCCCACAGTCTGGCGACTCCACTGGGGATGTGAGAATTGGCCCCGAAATATTGTCTTGTAATGAGTGGATTTATGTTTTAATTGGCCATGTCTATAGTGGATAAGTGAGGGTTTAATCAAGGGCACTTTGAGGCTAGGTAATGGTTTGGTGTCTTCCTTCATTCACTACCTTTCTAGAAGGAAAAGCTGTGAGGGCACCTATATGGCCATCTACTTGTAGCCTTTGTGATGGACTAATTGGAGGACTCGTTGTTTATTCCTGACAACAAGCGATAAGAGCCTAAGAGGCTTGGGTATTTAAGTGAGCCTCGCTCCACCTTCCCTCTGGGGGATCTACAACGGGAAATCCATTTGACAGTCCGTCACACACCATAGCTTATTGGCACGTACCTTAGTGTATAAAAGGGATACGCTCACTTGGTCGCTTGAACCCTTGAGTGGGGAGACCTAGTTGTGGGCTATCCTTCGCCAGTGAGAGCCTTTGTCCATACTCTTGCAAATCCACCCATGACTGGTTTTGTATGGTTAAAGTAGCAATTATTTCCTTGAGTATGTGCTTGTGGACCATCCTCATTTGGATGCAGTTGGACTATTGTCAGAACGCGGGCTTGCTGGGCCATTTAAACTGGGGCAAGTTCGTACTGTATGACTATTAGGCCCAAGCTTCTGAAATGTTGATGGGCCATTATGAAAAAAATTATTATGTTTGCATCATCTTGCTTGTGTTTGGGAACATCGTTGTTTGGGTCCGTTTGGACCATTTGTCATGAGATATGGCTTGTTGGGCCATTTAAACTGGACAAGAACGTATCTTATGACGATTGGGCCAAAAGGCTTCTAATAATGATGGGCCATTTTATGATTGTGTTCGGAATTTTATCATTTGGATTTAGTTGGGCTCTTTGCCATAAGACATGAACTCGTTAGGCCATTTAAACTGGGACGGGTTCACTCTTATGACAGTTAACCCGAAAGATTCTAAAATGATAATAGGCCGATTTGTTTGAGATTTTATTTGATTTAATATATGTTATATACTTCTTATGCACATCATGCATACATACATCATGTTAACCCTTGTGTTCTAAAAGCCATCATAGATTCCCGTTGGGTTAAAAAAGGGAAGACTCACCAAAATACCGAGAACAGACATGAGTGAATCAGATACTGAGGTATCCCGGATAGATCAGTTGGAAAATGGCTTCGCCAAGATTACTGAACAGTTGCAAGCCTTGACTGCTGCCATGACAAATATGGCTGTACCCCGTGCTGGGGAAGATTCTGAGAACGTAAGGCGCGAGAAGCCTCCGAATGGGTTGGGGGGTGATATACCCGCTTTTGATGATGATAATGCAGAGTATGCAACAGACAGAGTAATTGGGTCTCAGGCCGAGATACAGAAACTCAGGGAGCAGGTTGAATCCGTTACCCGCAAGATGAGGGGTAAGAATGAAGATTTGCTAGACTATGAGACAATGAAGTTCGAGGAGCAGTTGCCAGCGCAGTTTAAGATGCCGGATTTGGCTAAGTTCAATGGGAATGGAGATCCGAGGGTGCATCTCCGTCAGTATGTGTCTGTTATGAGTTCAGTTGGCCTGTCTCAGCGCCAAGTCCAAAAGATGTTCGGGATGTCACTCGAGGGGGCACCCATAGTATGGTACCATAACCTACAAGCAGGTTAGGGGAGATTGGAAGGAACTAGCTGATGCTTTTCTGAAGCAGTATGTTACAGACTTGGAGATTGATCTGTCACTTCACTCCGAGATTTGGAGAACACTAAGCAGAAGCCGGAGGAGAGCTTCAAGGAGTATGTAGACCGCTGGAGAAGCCAGCTCCTGAAAATGCAGACTCGGCCCTCAGAAAAGGACCATATCAAAATGATCATCAAGGGCACCAAGCCCTCTATTTATGGCAAGTTGAGGAGGATGACTTCGATGATTACGGATTTCCGACAACTAAGGGAAACTGTCATGGATATTGAGGAGGAGGAAGCCGAGAACAGAAAGTTTTATGGACAGAACAAAAGGAATATTGGGGGACATTCAGGGACTATGCCTGCTACTGCTGAAGTCACTGCCATTAAGAACAGACGGTTTTCTAACCTTGGTAAGCCTCTTTCAAAGGTATTCGAAAAGCTGAAGGCGCATGGACTCTTAAAACCTTTGGAACCTAGGCCCATTCCAAATCCTGTGCCACCTCACATGAACTAAAACTTATACTGTCACTTCCACCAAGGAAAAGGACATGACACCGACAACTGCGCCCGCCTCAGACATGAAATCCAAAACCTCATCGATGCCCATACAATACCCGACCCAGAGAAAGAACAACCCAACGCACACAGAAATCCCCTGCCCAACTACATGATCAACTCTGGCCTACCCGAAACCCTTGTCCTCCAAACTCTCAACCACTCAGCTTCATAGAGTAAGGGATAACAATGGTGAAGAACCATGGGCTGAAGAAGAAGGCACTATTGTTTCTCCTAGTTTATCTTGCACTTTAAATAAAGACATTGATTTTGTTCGAACGTTTCCTCAACATAATAAAGGCGATCATTTCATTTATCTACCTAAGACTATTACTTTCAAACTTGCAACATGAGTGTGTTCAATCTTGTAATATGATACTCAGAACACGGGGAATCCTCGAATAAACAAGCAGGGGGCAGTGAGAGCATCAGACTTGGAAGGGAATTAGTTCACCAAGCCGATCAGCGTAGACAGATTAAAGCGGTGGCTTGCCTGAGAAAAGGAAGACTGAGCAGTCACCAAGAGAATTAGCAGAAGACCTAACCCGACGGGATAGGAACATTCATGCATGCATACACGTAACACATTTTGCATCCTTTTGTGTTTGTTTTGTATTCACAGATTTTAAAGAATAAGAAGAGCGGCAAAGAACAGCTAATCAGAAACGGTAAAAAGCACAGTATCGGATTCAGGTAATGATTCCAGGGTCGAGGCCCATATCAGCAGTATCAGTCTGGGGAAGAAAGCCTCATGACAGTACAGTCCGGGAATAAAGCTCGGGAGGAATAAAGCCTCATATCAGCACAGTTCGGGAACAAAGCCCAGAGGAAGAAAGCCTCATATCAGTATAAGTTTGAGAACAAAGCTCAAAGGGGAAGAAAGCCTCATGACAGTACAGTCCGGGAATAAAGCTCGGGAGGAATAAAGCCTCATATCAGCACAGTTCAGGAACAAAGCCCAGGGGAAGAAAGCCTCATATCAGTATAAGTTTGAGAACAAAGCTCAAAGGGAAGAAAGCCTCATGACAGTACAGTCCGGGAATAAAGCTCGGGAGGAATAAAGCCTCATATCAGCACGTTCGGGAACAAAGCCCAGAGGAAGAAAGCCTCATATCAGTATAAGTTCGGGAACAAAGCCCAGGGGAAGAAAGCCTCGTGACAGTACAGTCCGGGAATAAAGCTCGGGAGGAATAAAGCCTCATATCAGCACAGTTCGGGAACAAAGCCCAGAGGAAGAAAGCCTCATATAAGTATAAGTTTGAGAACAAAGCTCAAAGGGGAAGAAAGCCTCATGACAGTACAGTCCGGGAATAAAGCTCGGGAGGAACAAAGCCTCATATCAGCACAGTTCAGGAACAAAGCCCAGAGGAAGAAAGCCTCATATCAGTATAAGTTTGAGAACAAAGCTCAAGGGGAAGAAAGCCTCATGACAGTAGTCCGGGAATAAAGCTCGGGAGGAACAAAGCCTCATATCAGCACAGTTCGGGAACAAAGCCCAGAGGAAGAAAGCCTCATATCAGTATAAGTTTGAGAACAAAGCTCAAAGGGGAAGGGAAGAAAGCCTCATGACAGTACAGTCCGGGAATAAAGCTCGGGAGGAATAAAGCCTCATATCAGTATAAGTTTGAGAACAAAGCTCAAAGGGGAAGAAAGCCTCATGACAGTACAGTCCGGGAATAAAGCTCGGGAGGAATAAAGCAATCTCATATCAGCACAGTTCGGGAACAAAGCCCAGGGGAAGAAGAAAGCCTCATATCAGTATAAGTTTGAGAACAAAGCTCAAAGGGGAAGAAAGCCTCATGACAGTACAGTCCGGGAATAAAGCTCGGGAGGAATAAAGCCTCATATCAGTATAAGTTTGAGAACAAAGCTCAAAGGGGAAGAAAGAAGCATCATGACAGTACAGTCCGGGAATAAAGCTCGGGAGGAATAAAGCCTCATATCAGCACAGTTCGGGAACAAAGCCCAGGGGAAGAAAGCCTCATATCAGTATAAGTTTGAGAACAAAGCTCAAAGGGGAAGAAAGCCTCATGACAGTACAGTCCGGGAATAAAGCTCGGGAGGAATAAAGCCTCATATCAGCACAGTTCGGAACAAAGCCCAGGGGAAGAAAGCCTCATATCAGTATAAGTTTGAGAACAAAGCTCAAAGGGAAGAAAGCCTCATGACAGTACAGTTCGGAACAAAGCCCAGAGGAAGAAAGCCTCATATCATTATAGTTTGAGAACAAAGCTCAAGGGGGAAGAAAGCCTCATGTCGGTACAGTTCGGGAATAAAGCTCGGAGGAATAAAGCCTCATCTCAACAGTTCGGGAATAAAGCCCGGAGGAATAAAGCCTCATCTCAGTACAATACACGAAAGATGCCGAAAATGGCGCTCTAAAAATAGAGCACGGTTCGGGAATGAACCAGGGGTCGCAGCACCTCACCACCAAATCAACGCAACTCAACACATGGTAAGTCAAGCGGCAGCTGGCGAGCCAGGTAAGTGAAAATGCATTGCATAAAACTTTGATAGGATTGTCACTGTTGCACATTACACAAGTCCCATCAAAGTGGGGGCAACTGTAGGCACTGCATTTTTACGCATGTGAAACCCGATGAGGAGTCTTATTTGGAGACAGCTACCTTTTGAGTCACGGATGCCGCGGGAAACGGATATCGGAAGGGGGAATTCAGAATAAGCAAGCTCACTGTCTTCGTTGGTGCTGCGTTCGTTACTTCGTTCGAACGGAGAAGGGAAACAGATTGCGGGCGTTCGTGTAGCGTTCGAGGAGCGTTCGAACGGTGTCGGTAATTCTGGTTTTGCTGCTAGCCTCACACCCAGCCCATTTAGCTCCCCAAAGCCCATAAAACACATCCCAAATTAAATAATTAAATATAAATTAAATATTAAACATTAAATAAAACATTTAAATCATTTACCAATTAAAATAAACAATTACCAACTTAAACTAAAATCATGCCTAAATTAAACAAATCACATACTAAATCAAAAGATAATCATACTAATTAAAATCAATCATAACCAATTAAAGCCAATCATATATTTGACTTCCTAATCTAATAAGATACTTACCAATATAAAATATTTGTATTCCTAAACCAACACAAATTAAATATTACAACTTCCTAAAGTAAAATATTTTGTCCCCCCCTCAATCCTTTGATTTCCTTGTTTAAAACTAAATCATATCCTAATTTAATGCACAAATCCCTTCCCTTGTAAACCCTAGCCATTCTCTATATAAACAACCCCTAACCAAGGCCATCCTCTCCGGACACAACACAATTCACACCCAAGCTCTCTCTAGACTCTCTCTACACACCCAAAACACATCCAAGAGAAAACACTTCATACACACACAAAAAGAAACAAAAAGAAACCACCACAAGACCACCCTCCATAGCCGAACCCAAACTCACCCATAGCCGAATTCTAAAACACGCCAAAACAACCTCCTAGACCTTAAAAAAAACAGTAACTTAGAAAACTACATAGATAATCTTAAAAAAATCACTTTTAATTGCACTAAGAACCCACACAACTTGGAATAGTTATTTGAAAACATTGAAACAGGTAGCCCGTGCAGTGAGCAGCAAAACAGGAGCCGAATAGGAGCAGAACGGAGTTCGAACAATAAGCAAAGCAGCGAAGCAGTGAGCTAGGACGTTGAACCAGGGACCAGAAAAGTTGCGGAGCTTTACCCCCTTTCGATCTTCGTGAAACGTGAGTCCGAGAGACGGCTTAAAAGGTTAGACCTGAGGGTATCTTTCACACTTGTTTTCCTTTTCCGCATTATTTATTAAGTATTTCTTGTATGATTGTAATGTTGAAATGTGTGTTGTGATTTTTTGAGTATGTAAATATGCATGAATTATGAGATGTAATATGTTGTGGGCATTAGATGAATGAGAGATGTGTCAACTCTCGCGGTATATCGGATGGAAACCCGGACATAAATTTCATAGCCGATTCCGAATGGACGGTAATATGATCTGTACTCGGGCCACAACTCCACGTACCGCTTGAGTAAACGGCACCATCTCTCTTTCGTTGTGTTGCTTTTTGTTTTTTATTTAGTTTTCTCTTGAATCCAATATATTGTTTATTTTTATATGATTCAACCAAGCGCATGGGCTTAGTGAGTTAGTCCAAAGGTCCTCCATTTGTGAGACAAAGAGCCGAAAAGGCCACCTTCGTGACACTACTTCGCCCCGCCGGTTGATGTATGTTCGGTTGGACGCAAGATACGTTCAATCGAGCATACTTAGTTTGATATTATTATCTTTATTTTCGTATGTATAAGTCAATCGAGCGCATGGGCTTAGTAAGTGTGTTGTGAGATCCCCTATGGGGAGGGGCTAAAAGCCCTTTACCACGATGCTTTGCCGCGCCGGTTGACGTGTGTTCGGATTGGATGTAAGATGCGTTCAATCGGGCATACTTGGTTGATATGATTGGTTCTATTCTTGCATGTGTGATGTGACGCGCATGGGCTTAGCATGTTGGTCTAAAGGTCCTCTCTTTGAGAGATCAAGAGCCCCAAAAGGTCACCTTTACGGCAGTGCTTCGCCGCGCCCTTTTATTTTCTGTTTATGTATTGCATCAGGTCTGTGTCCGTTCGAACGCGTTCACGAACGCAACTCGAACGCGCATGTGTTTTTGCCTTATTATGTGTCAGGTCTCGTATCCGTTCGAACGCGTTAACAAACGCCATACGAACGTGAGCTTTCTGTCTCATCTCCGTTCGAACGCGTTTACGAACGCTACTCGAATGTGAGCATTCTGTCTCGTCTCCGTTCGAACGCGTTTACGAACGCTACTCGAACGTGAGCATTCTGTTTCATTTCCGTTCGAACGCGTTTACGAACGCTACTCGAACGTGAGCATTCTGTTTCATTTCCATTCGAACGCGTTTACGAACGCTACACGAACGCACACACACTGAACTGAGTCTGTCTTATTATATTCATGCATAATTGCCTATTAGTTGATCTTTCTTATGAAATGTGTCACAATTCGTATGCTTATGTCATGATAACATTTGAGCATTATTTCTTGCGGTATATCGGATGGAAACCCAGACGTAAATTCCGTAGCCGATTCCGAATGGACGGTAGTGCGGTCTGTACTTGGGCCACAATTCCACGTACCACTTGAAAAGTGCCCATATGTGTGCTTGTATGGTTAATATGTGTGCTTGTGTTTTTTTCCTGAATGTGATATGCAAGTAAAGTTGTATGTTAGTTGCTATCTTGATATATGTTAAGCATGCAAATTTAAATGTAAGATATATGTGAAATGCGTACATGAGTTTTATTTTACACATGAGAATTTAGAAGCATGATACTATTGGAAATAAGTGTTACTTAAACTTAGTTAAATTATTACATGAATCCTTTCATTACAAGTGACATAAGTAAGGGACCATTCCGAACCCAACGGTTTGAGGTCTTCCCTTGCGAGGGGTGAGTGCGGCCTTAAATCTTTGTCCCGGTTCACACCGGGTGGCGACTCCATGTTATGTAATCCTTCCCAACTAGGCCGCGAGCCTAGGAACGGCGTCGCCCAGTTTCTGTGTCCCACAATGGCTTTCATAACACAAGGGTTAGCATGATGCATGCATGCATAAGGTGCACGAGATGCGTGCGATATATATAAGTTGGCTTTTTTTCATTTTAAAGCATTCAATCACATTATCGCGAGGTGCAAACTTGTCCCAGTTGAAAAGACCCAACAGGTTTACACTTCTGCGATAACATGGCTAAACAACTTCAAATGATAAAGAGCCCAATCACAAGATGGGCCATCAGCATTTTAGAAACTTTTAGCCTAATTGTCATAGGATACGAACTCATCCCAGTTTAAATGGCCCAACAAGTTCGCATTTCTGACAAGAAGCCTAACCGAATCCAAATGAAGGTGGTCCTAGATATGAGCATAAATAGATAATTCAAGCATAAAGCAATAATTTCTACAAGGTGGCCCATCAACATTTCAGAAGCTTTGGGCCCAATTGCCATAGGATACGAACTCGTCCCAGTTTAAATGGCCCAACAAGTTCGCATTTCTGACAAGAAGTCCAACTGCATCCAAATGATGATGGTCCACAAGCACAAGCATAAAGATATAATTCAAGCATAAGACAATAAATTCCACAAGGTGGCCCATCAACATTTCAGAAGTTTTGGGCCCAATTTTCATAGGATACGAACTCATCCCATTTTAAATGGCCCAACAAGTTCGCATTTCTAACAAGAAGTCCAACTGCATCCAAATGAGGATGGTCCACAAGTAAAAGGAAATAGTTGCTATAGGCCATACAACCCCGATCTACGCGTGGGTTCGTGGGAGTATAGACAAAGACTCTCGCTGGTGAAGGATTCCCCACAACTAGGTCTCCCCACTCAAAGGTTCGAGCGACCAAGCGAGCACACCTTTTTTATACCCTAAAGTACGTGCCAACGAGTCATAGTGTGTGACTAACTGTCAAATGGATTTCTTGTTGTAGATTCCCCAGAGGGAGGGTGGAGCGAACTCTCTTAAATACCCAAGCTTCTTAGGCTCTTATCGCTTGGTGACAAGAATAAACAACAAGTCCTCCAAATTAGTCTGTCACAATAGGCTAATGGTAATGATTATTTAGGTGCCTTCACAACTTTTCCTTATAGAAAGGTAGTGAATGAAGGAAGACACCAAACCATCAACTAGCCTTAAAATTTCTTTGATCAAACCTCATTTTACCCACTGTAGACATGGTTAATTAAAGCACAAATCTAAACATTACAAGGCATTATTTCGGGGCTAATTCTCTATCCCCAGTGGAGTCGCTAGACTGTAGGACACAGAAGTGGACGACGCTGTTCTAGGCTAGCGGCCTAGTTGGGAGTCCGGAATAGTCCGCGGGGGAACTAAACCGGAGAAATAACATGGAGTCGCCACCCGGTGTGAACCGGGACAAATATTTAAGGCCGCATGAGACCTCAAACTGTTGGGATCGGAATAGTCCCTTACTTATGCCACTTATAACAAAAAGATTTGTGCAATAATCTAACCAAGCCTAAGCAACATATATTTCCAAGTGTACTATAATCCTAAATTCACATACATGAAAATAAAGTTTACATCTAAATTTGCATAGAACCTATGTCTAAGTTTGCATGCTTTTAAAAATAAATCATTATAACGGCAAGCATATAACTTCATAAACGTATTATATTGATAGACATGGAAGCGCACACAAAAGGCATTTACACAAGCATGCATATTAAGGAAAGGCAATTAAGCGCATAATGAAAATAAATAACTAAAGAGGCAATTACGAATACAGAATAAACGTGCAATGATGTGATACAGAAAATGATATCTAAGATTGACACAAACACATACGTGGGCATTTTTCCAAGTGGTACGTGGAATTGTATCCCAAGTACAGACCGCATTACCGTCCATTCGGAATCGGCTACGGAATTTATATATGGGTTTCCATCCGATATACCACGAGAAATAATGCCTGAATGCTATCATAACATGGATACACAAGTGATAATAGATCAAGCCAAGACAGAGGTAGATGATGCAATCAATGGAATGAGAGCGCGGCAAATATCGTGGTAAAGGTAGCATTTTAGACTTTTCTTCCCCCAAATGGAGAACCTTTTAGTCCAAGATAATAAGCCCATGCGCTTTTCATTACAATGCGTACAAAAATAAAGATAACTATATGGAACTTCGTAATGCATGCGTAAGTGAAGCAATGATACACAAAAGGGGAAATGACATTATAAGGGGCGCGGCAAAACATCGTGGTAAATGTAGCTTTTGGGCATTTCCCTCGAATAGAGGACCTTTAATCCACCCTAGTCAGCCCATGCGCATATAATACAATAAAATAAAGACACTCATAATATAGGACTTTATACACCCGATTGAACATATCCCACACGTTCAACCAAGTGTACTTCGTCCTGCGCGGCAAAGCATCGTGGCAAAGGCTTTTAATCCCTCAACATAGAGAACCTTTAATCCAACTTACTAAGCCCATGCGCACAATATCATAATGCATATAAAAATAAAGACAGCAATATCGGACTTCGTATACTCGATTGAACACATCTTACATTCAATCAAATATACATCATCCGGCGCGGCAAACCAACGTGGCAAAGGCTTTTAATCCCTCAACATAGAGAACCTTTGATCCAACTTACTAAGACCCCATGCACACAATATCATAATGCATATAAAAATAAAGACATCAATATCGGACTTCGTATACCGTTGAACACATCTTACATCAATCAAATATACATCATCCGGCGCGGTAAAGCATCGTGGCAAAGGCTTTTAATCCCTCAACATAGAGAACCTTTGATCCAACTTACTAAGCCCATGCGCTTTATCACATCATTACATAAACAAATAACATGTGGAAATTAAATAGCGGATAATAAACGAATCAAAACAACATAAAACAAAATATGCGCCGTTTACTCAAGTGGTACGTGGAGTTGTATCCCAAGTACTGACCGCACTACCGTCCATTCAGATTCGACTACGGAATTTATGTCTGGGTTTCCATCCTATATACCACAAGAGGCGACACATTTTCCATTGTATTGAAGGGCCACAACACACATCATTTCACAATAATCATGCATTTTCTATCTATTCAAGGGCCAAAACATGCATCATTTCACAATAATCATGCAAATAAAATTCAATAAACAAGAAAATACGAATGAAAATGGAGGTGAAAAGTACCCTCAGGTCTAACATTTTGCGTCGACTTTTGGAAGCGCGTTACACGATGATCGGAAGGGCTAAAACTCCGCAACTCTTCCGGCTTACTGATTTTCTATTTTCCTCGCTGTTTCACTGTTCGGGCTACTGTTTTCACTCTGTTTTACAGTTGTTTTGCTGCTGTTTTAGGCGGTTATTTGGCGGTTTAAAAGTGTAGTTTTTGTTCACTGTTTTGAGTATTTTTGGGGCTGTTTTGGAAGTATTTTTTTGATAATTTCAAGGGTACGGGGCTGCTTATTTTTTGGTCACTACAGTGCAGTTTCGGGGACTGTTTTCGGTGATTTCGGGGTGTAAAAAATTATGCAGTTTGTTCGATCAATACAGGGTTGTTTGGGGTACAAGTTTCGGTGGTTGTATGGGTATTTTCAGGGACTGTTCGGTGGTTGTAGGGGCTGTGAATGGCTACAGGTTTGTGCGTGAGAGAGGCCTGGACATGGGCTTGTTACGTGTGTTATGTGAGTTGAAGGTAGTGTGCATGCGGCTTATGTACGTGATGTGGCGTGAAGTAGTGGCGTTTAGGTCTTGGTTTATGTTGGCAGGTACGTTAGTGGGTTAAGTGTAGAGGCTAGGACGTGTTGAAGTTAGGGGCGTGGTTGAAGTGCATGTGGCGTGGTGGGCTTTAGGTGAGTTTGCTTTGTAACGTGGCTTGAGGGGGCAGTTTGTGGTGTGAGGTTAGAGCAGTGTGGGCTGATGCGTGTAGAGAGGGAAGGGTCTGAGTGCGTGGGTTCGTGACTAATTGTGGTGCCGAGAGGAGAGAGGTGAGAGGAGGCCGAGAGATGAAGGAAGGGGCTGGGTGTTTATATTAGGGTTTCTTTGTTTTATTTTTTTTGTTTGTGCCGTGGGGATTGGCCAAGGCCTTAGGGTTTAGTTTGTGTCCTGTTTATATAGAGAGGGGGAAGGTATTAGGGTTTGCATGGAATTGTTTGAATAAGGAAAGAAATCAATTAGGGATGGATTAGTTTAAAAAGGGAAAGAATAATTGTATTGGTGGTGGAATATCTTATATTAAGGGAGTGATTTATTTAATTTGGTATGTAATTTTTTTAGATTAGGAATTTAATTTATTTAATTTAGGAATTAATTTAATTAAATTAAATTTATTTTAATTTAAATTGGATTTTAATTTGATTTAGTTTAATTGGATTTAATTGTATTTTAATTTAATTTAATTTGATTAGCTTTAATTTAATTTAATTTAATTTAATTTGTGACATGTATTTTAAATGTTTTAATTATTTTTTTGATTGGGCTTGGGTGAGATGGGCTTGGTGTGTGTCTTATGGGGTTTGGGCTAAGGGTGTGTTTTAAAACGGAGGTCCAACAAGCGAATCCGAAGCCAAACAAACGAATAAAATCTAACAAAAATACCGATTCTCTTCCGATGTCCGTTTTCCCGCGACTTCCTCGACTTAAAAAGTAGTGTCTCCAAATGAGACTCATCATAGGGACTTATATGCAAAAATACAGTGCCTACATTGAGCATGTGTTTAAATTTCATGGGTTGCCTGAATCCATTGTCTGTGATCGAGATCCTGTGTTCACAAGCGTTTTTTGGAAGGAATTATTTGAGTTAGATGGAACTAAATTCAATTTCAGCACGTCATATCATCCCCAAACGGACGGCCAAACTGAAGTTGTTAATCAGACCCATGAGATGTACCTTCGTTGTTTCTCCAGTAACAACCCGAATGAGTGGCTGACTTGGCTTCCTTGGGTGGAATTTTGCTACAACACCAGCCAACACAAGTCCACGTGCATGACACCATTTGAGTTAGTTTATGGAAGAAAACCCCCAAATCTCTTATCTTATGTTCCAGGTACAGCTCGGGTGGACTCAGTGGAGCATTATATTCTTGCGAGAGATAGGACATTGTAAGAAGCCAGGGAAAATCTGAAGGCGGCTCAAAATCGAATGAAACTCATCTATGACTCCAAGCACACCGATTGCCAATTCAACGTGGGCGATTGAGTGTACCTTAAGCTCCAACCATACAAGCAAACAACAGCATCCCAGAAATGAAACAATAAGCTCGCGGTAAAGTTCTTCGGGCCATTTCAAGTTTTTTAAAGAATTGGACCAGTAGCTTACAAATTACTACTACCAACATCTGCCAAGTAACACCTAGTTTTTCATGTCTCTAAGCTTAAGCGTATGGTGGGAAATAACACTGTGATAGATCGTCATTGCCTGAGTATTTGACCAACGAAATGGCAGTGCTTCCAATACCCTTGGCCGTGCTGGACGCAAGGAAAGCTTCTGGAATAGATGAAATTTTGGTCCATTGGCAGGACTATTCACCGGCCGATGCTACTTGGGAATCTCGTGAAGAATTTCAGCTTCGATATCCTTATTTCACCCTTGAGGACAATGGTGTTTTCAAGGGGGAAGGAAGTTGTTAGATGCAGGTATATCTGCGCATTACTACTGCTTTAACAAGGGATTAGATTAGAAATTACTATTAGATTAGGAATAGTTATTAGTTGTTAATAAGGATATTGCATATCCAATAGATTTAGGGATACTCTTAAATCTCTCTATTTAAAGGGGATTATTCTTAATAATAAATCATCGAATTATTAAATCAATGTGAGTTGTGGAGGCCTAGGGTTCCTCGAATTACCCAAATAAGTCACTATGGGGAGGCCACGGAAGTCCGATCCAGGCTCTCTTCCTGTCAACAAACCTGTAACAAGAGCAACTCAACGGACACCTAACAAAATTCTCTTGATAATTGATTAATAAACTTTATTTATAGGTAACTAATAATATAAGATTAATGGGTTCAATGTTGTTTGAATTTAAATTGGAAAATTTTGAGGGTTGGTTGTATAGGTATATTTCGGCCATGGGTGTTTCTCATTGGAGGAGTATTCAATTGATGGTGGTTATGATTTTATGTTGATGATTATTTATAGTGTTATGAAATGATAAATATTGTTGATTAAGATGGTGTAAAATGAGGAAATAGTTGGCTAAGATAACAAAATGGTGAGATTTGGCATTTGACGCTAAATGTTCGATGAAATGCCAGACTAAATAAAAAAACTTAGTAGTCCAGCAAGTTTTATGCAAGATAATATGTATTTTATGTACTGAAAAATCTGGTAGTAATGGCCAAATTAAATAAAGTTAAGAGAGTGTTGAAATTCGTATGTTGGGCGGTAAGCTTAAATGAAGTCATATTCTGGACAGGTCGTAATAAATTTACTGTAACATGAGTTTTTGATGTCTAAATATTGAACCATAAAATTCTGAGTAAAATAGAGATATAAGAGGGTGACATATCCAAAAATTAGAATTTTTGGACTTAAGTTGAAGCCAAACCGAAATTTTAAAGTTGGGTGATCTGCTGAGAATGTACCCGTTTTATTTTCTGATCAACCCCTGAATTTCGGCTTAGAACTTGAGTTTCCGAAATCAAAATTTAGATCCGTAAAAAGAGACATAAACTAGACACACTAAGGTCCCTTTTATTAAAATTTCAACCTTTGATTCTATCCCAATTAACTGTAGTCAATTTTCGAAGTTAACCTTTGATCAGGGGATTTTAACGACTAAGCAGAATTTGAAATTTCGCTAGCGCACTTCCGTAACTTAGAATCTAGGTTTGTAAAATTCTTAGATGACCTGAGTACCATGACTTTTTAGTGAATTTGATATCTCATACTTTGCATAGCCTAATTAATGTTTAAGAATTTTTGACATGCCTAGTGTAATGATTCGATTTATTATATGTTACTTACAAGAGCTCACATCGTTAGCAATTCCATAGCGAGTTTCTAGACAGTCATCAATCTCTGTGAATGGATGCTTTATTTTATGTTTTCTTGATTTATAATTTAAAATATTTCAAGTTTTGAAGTTTTATTTATTTTGAGGTTTTAAATTGATACAAAATATATATAATGATTAAATGTTTCCGTCTCAGAGCTTGTTCAAAGTTTTCATGATTTCTGAATTATCTATATGTTTCCGCTGAGATGCTTGATTGATGTTATGTTTTCGCCCGACGCTTGTTGCATGTTTTTATATTTTTATGACTCATCATATATTTTCGATGGGGTGCTTGTTCAGGGTCTCGTCCATCAGAAATTGATTGACCCGCTACCTTGTCGACAAGGGATCGTTCGTTCCTCGCTCAGTCTATGCGCGCGACTTGGGCGTTGAACGCTTGATATATTTTTGATGATACATGTATGGAAAACAGTTTATAGACATATTTTAGATTTTCTTATGGTTTGTTATTTTTAGTATCCGCTCACCAGGTCGTTCAAACGATCTGACCCCCCCAATTCCACATTTGTTTTACAGGTAGCTTTATTTGGTGAGCCATAGTCGAATAAGAGCTTGAGATCGAGGAATTGAGTTTACTGCAGTCACTAGTGTATGGGTCTATCATGCTAAGTTTGTTGTTCACATTCCGATAGAATGCATTTATGTTATATGAGTCAAGTCTAAAGGTATATGATGTTATTTATATGAGGTATAAGCATTTATTTAAAGTTAGTAAGTTGTTCGTACAACACTAATTGGTTCATGAAATAGTTTAATAAATATATGTTATAGTAATATAGTCAAGGAAGTTTAGAAATGGTCAGAGGCTTAGGGTGGTGGTGGTGATCCATCACCTGCCGGGATGTTACATAATGTTCAACCTTTTATATCATAATGATGAGTTGTGAGATATATAGAGGCAACCACTATAGGGACTATTTCACCTTCAACTATAATTCATGGTGACAAAACCATCAAAACTTTACATGCATAATAATGAAAGTCTCATATAGACCTGGCCGCCGGTTCGGTTCCGGTTCGGAACCGAACCGAACCGGCCGGTTCCCAGTTCCACAAGTGTGGAACCGGAACCGTAAACCGAACCGGTCGGTTCCGGTTCGGTTTACGGTTCCCCTTCCGGTTTTTTTTTTTTTTTTTTAATAATAAATTTTAAAAAATAGAAAAAATTCTATAATCGTAATGTTTTTTCATACTATCACATCATTTTTATAGAATCTTTTTTTTTATAAAATTCTTTTAACATATAATCTTTTTTATAGCCAACTCTTGGCTAGTGTTTTCTTTATATAAGCGATGTGGGATATTTGTTACTTGGCTATTGTGTCCCACATTGCTTATATAAAGAAGTCAATAACCAAGAGTTGGTTATAAAAAGGATATGGACATTCATGTTTTAGTATTGCAATTTTAAACCTCATTAAGTCATAATTATTAATAAAAAAAAATTGAGATTTACTTGAGGAACCTTACGGTTCCAAGAAAATAATTTTTTTTTTTTTTTTTACTTCCGGTTCCAACCTGTACGGTTCCGATTGGAACCGCTAGAATCGTTCGTTCCAGCGGTTCCAACCGGTTCGGTCAGGGTAAGAACCCTAACCGAACCGGTCAGGTTCCGGTTCGGTTCCGGAACCGGAACCGTCCGGTTCCAACCGGTTCGGTTCCGGCTCCGAACCGGAACCTTGGCCTGGTCTAGTCTCATATATCCCACTAAACCATTACATCACTTTTATCCACCAGAAGCTCAAGAAATTCCTCAAGAACCAAATGCATCTTTGGAAGAAATGGTGGTACATGTGAATGATGAAATGTTACGAAAATGAGATGAAATATTTCAAAAGCTGGAGGCCGAGTTTTCCAAGTTTGAAGCATTAGTTTAAATCAGGTAGCATCCTTGAAAATATTGGAAGCCCAAGTGAGACAAGTAGCTGATAACAAGAGATACATACCATAAGGGACACTACCAAGTGACACTGAAGATGACCCATAAAATCAAGAGAATCTTCAGGACATTTTAATGGGAGTAAGTTTAGACATTGCATTTTTATAGTCCGATGATGAGTCTCTTATAAGGACACACTTGAAGATTTTAGAGAAGTTGTAAGGTTTAAAGTTGGAAAAGAAGAAACCAAAAAAAAAAAATCCAAAGACAGAGTTCTGGTCAGACATCACATATGTCCGACCTAGTATAAATCATCATGTCCGGCAATATGTACTTAAAGTCTGGCCAAATGTTTATCGCGTTTATAGCTTTGTAAAAGGATTCGATCTCTTTCGTTCTTAACTGATTTCCATGAAAATAATCATTTTCCTTTTAATTGATTTTCACGATTATCTTTTTCCATAATATGAGTTTTCCTTGCTAAAGGATTCTTTCCCTAATAACCAAACCCTAAAACGCTATAAAAAAGGAAGACTGTGTTCATAAAAGAGGAGGACAAATTCCAGACTTCAAAAAAAAAAAATTCAATTAAGCAAAGCAAAAAAACCACAAGCACAACATCATTTTACTTCCAACAATAGACCAACAACTTCTCTGACTCTCAGCAGTGTTCTCGAAGCTGAGAAACGCTTGAGGTACGACCTGAATGCTCCTAAAACTTAATCTGAGTATCTAAAATCTAATATTTTGATGGTGCCGCATATCTGACCGGACATCCTGCATATTCAGCCGAACATGTATTTGTCCTACAGAGCCACATGAATGGCTACAGACGACCTCGAATTTCTGGTGGTATATATGATGGAAACCCAAACATAAATTTTATAGCCAAATCCGAATGGACAGTATTATGGTTTGCACTATGGACATAACTTCATGTACCATAATGAACTGATGGGCCTAGTTTTATTTCGTTTTTCAATATTATTATGCTTAATATATGATTGTCATGCGATTTACTATTAATATTACTAATGCCTGATTGTCTACTTTGGTTATTGCCTCACCAAAACTAAGACACTGAGAATGATTTAATGCCCGATACATGGTGCCACACTATGTGGTAATAGACAATGGGGTGCAATTTCTGATATTAAATATGTAATTATTCATTTGTATGAGCCTGCGTTTCTAGTTACGCAGTGAAATCTGGGCAGACTTCTTACAAGTCTGGCTATACATGCTTTAAAATCTGACTAGCCATATAGTTAAATCCAGTCAGGACTCCGCGAGTCCAAGCCAGTGAAGCATGCTTATGAATACATTCTGTTTTATCTTTTAGCTCTTATAAGATATGTATTTCCTTTGATTAAGATATTATTTATCGTTTGAGTGATTATATCAAAATATGACATATTATGTCACAATATATATCATATTTTTATAATATTGTTGTGTCATAAAATAACTTGTATCGTGAATGTACAACATATGTATTTCATGCGACTTTAGGTCAATAAACCATGATAAATAATTATCATATATTTATTTTTCTAATTTCAAAATTTCCTCCTATCTAGTTTTGAACTGAAGACCTCTTTTGGCCCAAACATTTATGTTGTAAAAATTTACCATTGGGTCAAAATTTATTAATATAATTACCAAGACAACCTTAAATTTATATTAGAATTACAAAAAATCCAAATTTTCTTAACCTAGATCAAAACCTACTTCACTCTACAACAAAATGGACTTCCATGCCATTGCTATGAGTGTTCGCGGTGCGGTTCGGGTCAGTTTTTTCGTTTTTCACTTCAAATCGCACGGGTTGGCGGTTTGGGAAATTTGAAATCGAAATCGCAAATTTGATAAGGAAAATCACGGCGGTTCGGGTTGGCGGTTTGGGTGGTTCGGGTCGGCGGTTTGGATTATAAATTTTTTAAAATTTTTTTTGTATCTTTTCACATAATAATTGAAGAGAAAAATACCTTATTTTCATTTATACATTGCATATTGTCATATGATCATTAAATATCTTAAATTTCATGGTTAAAGAAAAAGAAAAATATAAAATAATATCTAATTTGAATGCGAGTCGGCGGTTTAGGCAGTTCCGGTCGCGATTTGAGTCAAAATTTGTGATTTTTGGCGGTTCGGGTCGCGATTAGGTTAAAACCGCACACCGACCCGAAATTTGCGATTCGGTTCAGATTAATCCGAAATCATTTTTAATTTTTTTCAAACCGCGCGGTGTGGCTCGGGTCGGGTTGCAGTTTGACCCGAAACCGTGATCACCCCTAGCCATTGCCCTTCTTTCAGCGGCTCAGTAGCTCTCATATCACAGCAACACAACTCATTTTATGAAACAAGGATCAATGACATAAAACTATCATCGTTGTATGTCCGTAAAAATAACTGTCATAAATTTTTATGACACATAGATCAATGACACTTTTAAAATAATCATAAAATAGTTTTTATGGCAGTTTATAAACTATCATTGAAAGCCATTTTTCTAATAGTGGTAGAACCGATTCTTAATGAGTTTGGCTCATATTATAATTATCATAGGAGTATAGGTAATTGAACTAAGTTAGACGTTTCTATTTGACTATTGGAATATGATTTTAGGTAACTTCATATTCTAGGTTAATAATTCATCATAGTTAATCAATTATAAAGATATGATACATATTTAAGGGAATATTATGAGAAAATTGTGATCAAATATTTTTTTATCTAGTTATCTTGTGTATTTGAGATTTTGAGTTTATTATTTAATTTATTTTTATTTTTATTTGTTAATTAATACATCTTCCTTCATAATCGCTAGTATAAATGAGATTAGAGTTAATAAAACTTTGATAATTGACATTAATAATAATTTATCATGACATCGATATTTTTATATATTATTTATACGGTGGGTTTGGGTCCAATATATAATTCTATCATATATAGCACATGTAAGAAGTCATTAGGGGTGATCACGGTTTCGGGTCAAACCGTAATCCGACCCGAACCGCACCAAACCAAACAGCACCGTGCGGTTTGAAAAAAAATTAAAAATGATTTCGGGTCAATCGAAACCGAACCGTAAATTTTGGGTCGGTGTGCGGTTTTGACCCAACCGCGACCCGAACTGCCCAAAACAGCAAATTTTGACTCAAACCGCATCCGAACCGATTAAACCGCCGACCCTCATTCAAATTAGATATTATTTTATATTTTTCTTCTTCTTTAACCATGAAATTAAGATATTTAATGATCATATGACAATATGCAATGTATAAATGAAAATTATGTATTTTTTTCTCTTCAATTATAATGTGAAAACACACAAAATTTCCTAAAAAAATTTATAATCCAAACCGCCGATCCGAACCGCCCAAACCGCTAAACCGCCAACCCGAACCGCCGCGGTTTTCCTTATCAAATTTGCGGTTTCATTTCTAATTTCCCAAACGGTCAACCCGCGCGGTTTGAAGTGAAACGAAAAAACCGACCCGAACCGCACCACGAACACCCTTAGAACTCATGAACAACAACGAGAACAACACGTGTCCATCACTTGTTTACTTCTCCAGGCAAGAATATCATATCCCACTCACATCACACAGCCAATCCAAAACCTCCACGCAACATTGTCCTTTCTCTCTTCTGGTCTTCTTGCTTCGTTCAAGTTAATTCTAGAAAAATAGGTCGGATTTTCTTGTAAACTTTCAATTGGAGAATAATTATTTAAAGATATTTTCTTGTAAAAATAGGTCGGATTTTCTTTTTGGGACATTTTTTACAATGACTTGCACATATTAAAGATATATTTTTCATTTAAAATGTATTTTAATTTTTCATTCTAAATATATTCATCAATGTCAATATTTTCATTTTAAACATCCATCCCCTAATTGAGGTGATATGATAAATTATTTTTTAGAAACATATAAATTTTTTATATGCACTTGATATATACAACATTAAAGAAATTTTAGAATTATTTTTTTGAAATGACTGATGCTACTTAAATAATAATATAATTTTTATTTCTTTTTTAAGATATTTGTTTGAATGGAAAATCAAACATCTAGATGATGAATAATATAACACATGATTAATTAGGTGAACCAATCATCTCTTACATACCACCGACCAAGTTAAAACCAAAGTAAAATGTATTAAAAAAATGTGAAGTTAAAGTTTTAATTAATTAATGATTCTTTTCATTTCTAAATAGTAGATACATGTAGTAAATAGGAGAATATAAAATATTCTAGCTATAGAACAAATAAGTCCATAATGATAATATAGTTCTTTTGTTGTATCCAAATTAATACCAATTCGACCCATTTCATTAATAAAATGTGATCAATTAGCCAACCAACAAAACTAATTGTTATAAATAATATTCTGTTATTGTATTGAAACATATAAATATTGATTAATCTGGCTAATATTAAACTTGGTAAAATGAAACGGCTAAATAATTGAAAATGAAATTATATAGGAATATACATTAAATGATAAAATTATGTATTAAATGTCTGGTATTAGATGCATAATAAAAAAACGTGTTTGAGATTGTTCTACAAAAAATGAAACAAAAAATAAGTAAAGTTATGACATTTATTGTATGAGGTCTACTCAATATTAGATACAGAAGAGTATAATATATCGATATGAATATCATGAACTATCCCACAATAAAACTATTTATTGCTGATACATTCTTTTCATTTCCTTCTTCTCTTTCTTCCATAATTCGAACTCAGAGAAGGAAGATGTTAGAGGGCCCTATGGAGAATGTGGTCTTAAATCCATAATAGAGTTTGATCAGGATGATTGAATTGATTATCTTCTTGCATAAGGATACTAGATAACGTAGTATAAAAGATTGAAAAATCATCACAAACCTCCAATTTTTTCTTTTTTATTTCAACTTCATACAAAACGAGTCATGAAACAAAGCCACTACGAAGAAGTTCAGAGAGTTATAAAGGAAACTTTGAGTTTATATTAGTCACGAGAGTTGAATTCTATGAAATATAAGCTCTTGTAGTTTATCAGTATCTTAGCGGTAAAGCAGTCAGCTATTAACTGATTGTTCGTAGGATCGAATCCTACTTGGGGAGATTTGATCCATTCTAAATTAAAGAATTCAAAATATTAGAATGAAAGGGTTTGCTTCGACAATTAGAAGTAGGTAACCCATGCCATGCCATGTTTATTTATTTCTATTACATTCTATCTCGTCGTATCATATTATGTTCTACGATATTCTCACCGTCAATATCTCGGTGTAGGTCCAGAATAATCATTTGTTCCATAGTCTTGGGGCTATTTATAATTAGCCAACTAAGAATTCTTAGATATATTAATACTAGTAAGTGCATCAAAGATGCAGTCATTGATTCTTCTAAGAGGCGGCCACAATTACTGCTAGTAAACATATTAATGACGAGTAATACATTTTTACTATGCTATTAATATTTGTTTTGGATTGCACTTGGAAAAGCCTAACCATATTTAATTGTTTTTTTTATCAAGTTCGGATTTGAAAAAATACAATAAGATTGAAAGAAATTGAATTCTAATATATTAATTTTTTTTTTTTAATAAACAACACTTAGACTTATCCAAATCTAATCTATTTGTCAATTCTATCCAAGCCTAGTCGAGGAAGAGTTGCAGGGATTTAACTTTCCTTTTCATATTATTTTCTTAGAAGTTTCATTAATTAAATTTTGTTCACATACCACGAGGTGGTGACCCGGTTTAGTCCATGCATGTAATTCACAAGTAACCCCAACAAAATCCCAGAAAAACCCAAGCAAGAAATCAGAAATTACAATTTACATACCACCGACCAAGGTATTTCCGTAAATAAACACAAACCACAGGACCAATTGTTCATCACCAGTAGAGGATTACCTATTTATTTTGTTAGACCATGAGATGTCTGTTTCTGAATTTCGAAGCCCCAAGAATCTTAACTCCGCAGAATTTATTTCCAACATAAAATATTAATAAAATAAAAATAAGAAGCTCAAAAAATTGAAATTTCAACCAAAAATTGAAGTATCATTCAAGAAGAGAGAGAGATAGATACACATAACATAATTGCTTCAATTTCTTAAGCGACTCTGTGGGATTAGTTGATTCATCGTTATTTCCAATTTTTTGAATCTGTAAGTTCAACCGCCTTTTATATTTTTTTAGCATGCTTCCGGTGATGTGTAAATTTGATTTCTCAATGCAGTTTCGTTACTAAAATTTTCATTTTTTTCGTTTCTTAATCTGTGGTCTGTTTGGTTGCTGGGAAAGTGTGGTAAAAGAATTTAAAATTGAAATCTTTTTAATCTTGTTTTAAAAAAAAAAATCATTTTTGGTCCCGTAAATAGATTATTGGGTATGGAATGGCGGCTGGAATATGCCTAGATGTCTTGTTTTCTTGGCAATTATTATGTTTATTTATTGTGAGTTTTAAATTGAATGCAGATAAGACTGAATGAGAGCTTTCGATTCTTTTTGGAACTGTTTGAAAAAAGAAAAGATTGAGAGGTGAATTTGAATAGAGTTTTGTTGATTTGACTAGGATTTGGTCAGCTTACTGGTAGATTGATGAAATGAACGTGGTGGGCAAAGTTGGGAGCCTAATTTCACAAGGTGTATACTCTGTTGCCACTCCATTTCATCCCTTTGGAGGAGCTGTTGATGTGATTGTGGTTCAACAGCAAGATGGGTCGTTTCGAAGCACGCCTTGGTATGTTCGGTTTGGTAAATTTCAGGGTGTTCTCAAAGGGGCTGAGAAGGTTGTCCGGATAACTGTTAATGATGTTGAAGCTAATTTTCATATGTATCTTGATAATTCTGGGGAAGCTTATTTTATAAGAGAGGTTGATTCCGGTAGAGGTAGTGAGCCAAATGGGAGTGTGGAACTTACAACTGATGATAGTAGTTTTATTGGTAGTAACAGTGATAATAGAAATACGGTTGATGTTTGTAGGCTAGAGCAAAGTGTCTCTGATTCTGGAGTGTCTCAAATACAAGATGAATGTGACTCCTTAAGTGCAGACAGACTTCAGAGGGCTGAATCTGATGGTGAACGGAGGTTTTTTGAATTTCAAGATGAGCAATCCTCTCTGAAGGGTTCGGTTGAGATGTCAGATAATGAAAATTTGGACGTTGAGCCTTATCGGGAATCACGGAGTTCAGATTCTGAAGTCATATTGGTGAGTGTGGATGGTCATGTACTCACAGCCCCTGTCTCAGTGTCAGAACAAACTACTGAGAATGTACAATTAAGTACTCCCCAGTTTCATTTGGGCCCAGGGGAAGGGACTGAATTTTGTGAGGGCAATGGGGGTTTCAGTTCAAGTGATAATAATGTGTGGGCTGATGATTATATTAGTAATTTGAATTCTTCTACTGCTATTGTTGAATGTGTTAATGACTGCACCACGAATGATGATGATGTTGCTTCTGGCCGTCAGCTGGAAATTTGTGGAGGAGAGGGGGAACGCATCTGTCAAGCTGATGAAACTCAGAACATTGCTATCAAGGAAGGAGATCCTCAAACAGGCAGTGGTTCTGCTGATATTAGGAGAGAAGATGTTTTTGAAAGCTGTTTGGAGCTAACAGAATTGGCCAAAGAGTTTAGGAATGCTGATTTAAACGAGAAGGGTTCGTCTTTGGAGATTCGGGTTTCTGTAGACAAATCTCCTGAGAGTCATTTGGTAGGTAATAAAACTGAAGCTGGTGATGAAGCCGAAGATGTTGATAAAACCAAAGACATTAACAAAACTGAAGATGCAGATGTATATGGAAAAGATGATGGGTTATCTTCCGCAAGTCGTCCTGATTCTCCTCGCAAAAGTAGCTCTCCAGATTTACAGGTTGAACGGGATGCGGTTGAGGACATGGGATTGGATACAGAAAAGGTGGTTTCTGACAAAGAGTCTGTTGATTCTGTTAGTAACAAGACAGAGTGGAAGGATGAACAAATTGGTACATCAGCGACTGTTGAAGTAATGGATGATAGTTTGCATAGACCTGTTGATAAAGATGATTGCAGTAAAAGCGAGTGTGTGGAACCTCAAGGAATAATTACAAGTGAAGCAATACCGACTCCTTTAGGCATAAGTAAAGACTTTCTGTGGCTTACTTGAAATCATGGATCCTGTATCATTGATTGATCTTATCGATAACTGATTTTCTTTTCATTCATCTTGTACTGCAGTGTTTGAGATCTCACTCTGTGGGAATGAACTTCGCTCTGGGATGGGCTTGGATGCTGCAGCTGAAGCCTTTGAAGCACATCGCATATCTGAAGACGAGTTCAGAAGCAATGCTGCATCAATTATTAAGAATGAAAACTTAGTCATCAGATTTAGGGAGAGGTACTTGCCATGGGAAAAAGCCGCTCCTATTGTTCTTGGAATGGCTGCATTTGGCTTAGAATTATCTATCGAGCCGAAAGATGCAATCCCCGTGGAACAGGAGGATACAAAAAAGTCTAAGGACAATGATTCTGGTATTACTTCCACTCCTTCTGGACGTAGATGGAGGCTCTGGCCTAATCCATTTAGAAGGGTCAAAACACTTGAGCATACAAGCAGTAATACTTCGAGTGAGGAGATATTTGTTGATTCTGAATGTGGTTTGCAGAACTCAGAAGAATCTCCAGCATCCAATTCCACTATAAACTTTGAGTCTCCTCGCAAGCAATTTATTAGGACCAATGTTCCCACAAGTGAGCAGATAGCATCGTTGAATTTGAAAGATGGTCAAAATATGATAACTTTCAGTTTTTCCACCCGGGTTCTAGGAAAGCAACAGGTTTGCCTATTATTTGTTAATTCTTCTTAGGTGAAGATGAATATTGTAGAGTTTGATCTTTTTCCTTTTCCTTTTTTCCCTTTGATATCTTTAATTGCTGAGTTGTGTTCATTGTAACTAGGTTGAAGCACATCTTTACTTGTGGAAGTGGAATACACGAATTGTAATTTCAGATGTTGATGGAACAATTACCAGGTAAGACACTTGATTTCTTTAAAAAGGGGGGCTTCTAACTTCTAATTTGTTACTTGCTACAACTTTAAAGTCAATAGTTATGCAATTGTTTAACAGATATTTCTCTCTGGTTTTTCTCCTCTCTCTCTCTCTCTCGCTGTAGAATATTGGTCTACTCTCGTTTGGCTTGTTTTTGTATAATATAACAATATGATCAGCTGATCAAATGTGTGCTGTAATTACCATCCAAAAGATTCTGATGCTGTTAACTGCAAGGCACCTATTATGGAAGTTGTAAACTGTATAAGCAAATCCTAAGAAGCACATAAACGTATTATCTCCTTCGTTTGCAAACAAATCCTAAGAAGCAAATCCGAAGGAGAAACAGAACGCTTCGGAAAACATTTGCAAACAATAAATAAATAAAAAGAAAACATGAAACATATTTGAAACGTTTTGGAAACATTTTTCCAACATTACAACGCGACTTATCACCAGCAGGTTTGCTGCGCGATGCGCCTGTCACCAGCGACTTTGCCTTTGCTGCTCGACGCTGTCTGCTTCGTCTTCACTGCTTGAAGCGGACTGCTTCGGCTTCAGTAATGCTGCACCATGCCTACTCTGCCATTCATCAATGTTTCGAGAGAAACCACTCGGAAATTCGGCTAATTTCCTTTCTCTGCTATTGATTTCTTTTCTTTTTTTCCTTTGAGCTTCCTTCCCTCCAAATGATTCGGCTACCATTCTGTAATTCGTCTCCATCTCTTTTTCTTTTATCTTTTTTTCTTCATTTATTGTTTGGGAAATGAAGAGAACCCATTTCTTTTATTTATTTTTTATTTTTATAAATTGTTCCTGAGCCTAATTAAAAATTTGACTAATGTCATCTTATTTAAGATGCACTTACTCTACATTTGACACCTGGCTGGTTTTAAGATAATTTATTTTAGCTGAATTTAAATTAGAGATATTATAGGATGGGTTCAAATTCAAATAATGATCTTAGTTATACAATGATTAAACTGGATGAGAAAAATATAAAATAATAAGCATAACGAAAATTGAATACATTGATATCGCTGTGCTATCAAATTGTAGGTATGACAAAAAAAATTATATTTCTTTTTTTAAAAGATAAATTACATTATTCTTATGTTTATATACATATTTATACTGTAAATTTTATATAATTAAATTATTAAATGTATAAAATTATTTTATTTTGTCTAATGCTTCCCCAACGTGTCGTGTCCTAGATTTTTAAAAAATGATGTTTCCCTTTTCCGTTTCATGTCGTGTCACGTACTCACGTTTCTGTTTCCCGTGCAACCTATAGCAAATCTTAGTTGTTAAGACTATGCAATTAAAATTAGTCTACGCAACAGGGGAACTACATCAAATGAGAGAAGGCTATGGTAGGTCATTGTCATCCCTTGGCCAAAATATGGTAGGTATTATTACTGAATAGAAGTTGGGTTTATCATAACAACCTAGCTATGATCTGTTCACTACTTGTTCACCCTTCTTCTTATGTTAACTCGTAAAATATTCGCAATGGTGGTTATTGTCGAGTATCATTTGATAGAATAACTGCTGTTGTATACAACTTTGATACTTTTTCATTTTTCTTGTAGCTTAGGTTTTTGGGATGTATTATAAATGATCCTAATATGTATGTTCACTATTGTTTTTAATCCTTTTAGATTTTTTTGAGCAGTCTGGAGTTATCTTAGTTAATTTCTATGACGTTGATCTCCTTCTCCAAGACATTTGCTTCTAAAATTAGAAACCCCCAGGAACATGCTGATATTTGGACTGCTGGTTAATTGATTTTTATTCCTGCTGTATATTTGCTTTTCCTATAGGGAGGTGATTTTCTCTTCTTTCATGGTGTTATTTCTAAGATGTTAAATGGAACAATGTATTTTTTTTCCATTCAGGTTGCTTGATCATTACTATAGGCGTTGTTCCCGATATATTAGCCTTAACATGCAGATATGTTAATATTACATCATTAAATGCTCTGTGAACCACTTCTGGTGATTACCGTAGGCATCGTTTCAAAATTGTATAATAGTAATATTTTTCACTTGGATATGTTAACTAAATATAGATTACTGTGAATTGTGAATTTCTTTCAGGTCTGATGTTTTAGGTCAGTTCATGCCTTTGGTTGGAAAGGATTGGTCGCAGTCTGGTGTGGCTAAACTTTTTTCAGCAATTAAGGTATGCCTCTTCATGATCTTTGATCTAATCCATGAAGTGAAAAGATGGCTCAGTTGCATTTCACATGCATCTGGAACAAATGGTTTACTATTGGGAGATTGACACGGAATATTTGATTTTGTTTACACTACAGGAAAATGGATACCAGCTGCTTTTTCTGAGTGCACGTGCTATTGTTCAGGCATATCTTACTAGAAGTTTTTTACTCAACTTGAAGCAGGTAGTTTTTAGTATACTCATATTTTACATCAAGATCTCTATTGTTGACTATAACCATAAAGAGTCAAAGTTACATGAAGTGGAATGATAAATTTTATTACTTGGTAAGAAGTTTGACACCGAAATGAAGAATTTTAATTATGGTAGGAATAGGATCTATTATCTTAAATCTTCGGGCATTACTTCCACACCTGAAAATCATGTCTGTGTTACGTTATATTTTTTGTTCATATGGCTGGTTGAATCACCATTACAGTCTCTGTGTGGCTTCTGTACTGGCACAGTTGGTGTTTTCTCTTGCGTTGTGCTGATTTTTTTTTTTTTAAGTTCCATCTACTATTGTAAAAGCAAAAGTTATCTCATTTATTCTTGCAGGATGGAAACGCTCTGCCCAATGGACCTGTTGTTATTTCACCAGATGGATTATTTCCCTCATTATTCCGTGAAGGTGAGGTTTTCTTCGGGAAATTATTATTTTTTTTTTGCATTGAACTACTTTGGCAGGGACTTTTCTGCTGTATAAATCTTTGTTTCCAGCTACATGATGTGAAACAGTCTGATTACTCTGAAGAAGTTCCTTCATATTCTTGGTGCATGTAGATATAAATTTGTGATCATATATTTTCTATGTTAATATACATCAAAGATGTGTTCTTTTTTTCCACTCTTTCCAACTGCTTCCAATATGAAACAAAACAGAGAAAAAAATGCTCATCAAAGATACTATACAGCATGATGATAAGAAATGTGTTTATCTAATATTATTTAACGAGTTTGAGCACTGCAATGATTTTTTTAATGAACTTTTTAAATTTCAAGATTGGTACAGCCTACAGTAATACAATGTGCCTATGGAACAAGACTTTTGATATTTAGTTCACCTTGCTTCAATAATGGAAGTAGTTAGTAGTTACATACTTCACAGCTTGTTGCAGTTAATGTGGCCTTGATGTTTCATAATCATATGGATTATGGATTCTATATTATACTTGCATCACTGATTGATGTTTTGTTGTCCATGTATGCTGATGACAGTAATTAGAAGAGCGCCGCATGAATTCAAGATTGCTTGTTTAGAGGTAAATACTGTATGCTTGAGATGATTATCATTCCCATTTAAATTCTTCTTTCTGATTTTGCAGAATATAATTTTGGAGATTCATCTTTTGCAGGATATTAAGAAACTCTTCCCATCAGACTACAATCCATTCTATGCCGGCTTTGGAAATAGAGATACTGATGAGCTCAGCTACAGGAAGATTGGGATTCCGAAGGGGAAGATTTTTATCATCAACCCTAAGGTACATGTTTTCTACTGATGCTTGCATGGCCAAGGTTTGAAAAATCGGTATACGGTTTAGGCGGTAGCCCTAATTAGAACATGGGAAAAAATAAATAAATAAATAAATATATATATATATATATATATATATATATATATATAATAAAAGCTTAAATTCATGAAATCAACAAAATCAAATCATCCATATCAACTAAAACATAAAATATAAAACATAAAAGCATTCATCAAATCTAAACAAAATGAAACATAAGAAAACAGGTTCATGAAACAAAATAACCATTAATCTTTAAATCGGTTATCATTTATGTATAATGACATGAAATGTGGGTCTAATGTTTCATCTCCTTCATCAATCTCATGCCCATATTTCCAAGTTGGATCTTTTTGAGTCGACATGACATCTACAACATTTCAAAACAATATTAGAAAATAAAAAGCAACCAAAAGAAATTAACAGCAGCAAAACTAAAAAAAGTAAACAGCAGAATAAAAAAAAAAAAAAAAAATAACAGCAGCAAAAGAAAAAATTAAACAGTTAAAAAAATAAATAAATAAACAGAAGCAAAAAAAAAAAAAAAAAAAAAAAGGAAGAAAGAAAAATTAACAGAACTGCCGCAAAAAATAAGAAATTAAACAGCAAGAAAAAAAATAACCCTATACAAATCATATACCAATCCTAACAATATGCCAACCCTAAATTAACAGCACAGCAACAAAAAAAAAAAAAATTAAACAGCAAAAAATGAGGATGAAGATAATACTTGCTTTGAAGATGGAGGAGTTGATGAAGAGAGGATTGATGGATTTGATGATTGAGATGGAGAAATTGAATATGGAGGAGGTTTAGGGTTAGGGTTCAAAAGAGAGCTTTCCAATTTCTTTTTGTTTTTTACTTTGAGAGGGAGCTGAATAGGGACTGACAATCTCGACTTCAGCTCCCGTATTTATTTTATTTCTTGCTTTTTTTCAAATCACGTGATTGGCGTCGGGGTGTCCAGATTCGCTCCATCAAGGTGGCCTTTTTGCCACAATCAGCTCGAGGCATGTCCGTCACCGAGGCTGGTGAGGCGCGCCTCGATCCTATTTTTGAAACCTTGTTCATGGCATCTTTATTTAAAGAAGAATCTAAATCTTCTCTCTTTAATGAAAATGATTCTAATGTATTCCCTAAAATTCACAGGGAGAGGTGGCCAATAGTCACCGCATTGATGTGAAATCGTACACATCGTTACACACGCTCGTCAATGACATGTTCCCGCCAACCTCATTGGTTGAGCAGGTAAGAAGTGATCCGACTAACATAGCTTTGGAATGTAAATTGGATCTTTTGATATTAAAGGTTCTAATAACACACTGATTTTTTACTTTTAGCAGGAGGATTACAACTCGTGGAATTTTTGGAGAATGCCATTACCGGATGTTGAGATTTAGCGGGTGACTCAGAGACATGGTTCCTTCATACAAACAAGGTGATCGACGGTCTAAATCCCGGTGAAATGTAGGTGAAATTTAGATAAACTTGATGTTCTTGATTTTGATCCCAACTCCGGTCCATATGTGAAGTGATGATCGGCTCATCTATACAATTTAGCCTGTGTTAATGCTTTGGAAACGATTTATTTTTTACTGAAAGTTCAAACCGCCGTCCAGGAATATTTGTAAACGTTTCATTTTGTACTGGAAGTTCACACTGTAGTTGATAAATATTTGTAATTTTGTACTGGAAGTTCAACTGTGATGAATATATAGCCCTCTTTCTTGCACTTTAAAAGCTCTCTGAATGAGTCAGTTAGAATTAAGTGCCCAGTTATTGCAGTCCCTAATTGACACAATTGAAGAAGTTATATCCTTATCTGAGAAAATGTAAACAAAAAGGGACCCACATGTAATTACTCCACGAAAGATTCAATCACCGTGAATTCGATCACAGGAGAATAGGCCCAGCTCCTCACATTGGGTGAACATTATCAGCCCAATAAAGAGTCAAACCTGAGAACACTAGTCTAAATATATAACAATTAAAATATAAAAGTCAAGGATGGCAATTTTTTCCGCCCCGTTCTCTTTGGAAAGAGATTTGGGGCATAAAAATATATCTCGTTTTAAAAATGGGATGGGACAATATAAAAAATTTATCCAGAAAATTCAAACGGGACAATATTTAGCGGGATGAGACAGAATTTAACGGGATGAGACGAGATTTAACGGGATATGGGACGGGATATGGATGGGACCATGATAATTTTTTATCCCAAAAAATATAACGGGATAAGATCGGGATGATTTTTCATCACGATTTCACAAATGGGACTGTCCCGACCCATTACCAACACTAGTCACGTTCATGAAGTTAACCGTCAATAAAAGAAAAAAATGGAAAAAAAATAACGATTTAAAACTCGTACCGGCCCGATCGGTCCATCCGATTGACCACAGACCGATCCTCTGACCAGTCCAGGTGACTCCAAAAAATCCACCTGTCATTGACCTAGTTCAAGACTGGAGAGGGTCGGATGGGTTTTTGACTATAATTTAAAAAAACTATTCAAATTAAAATAAAAAATTAAATTATTACTATATTTTGATTATAATTTTGTTAAAAAAATCTTATAATATTTTAAAAATAATAAAATTAATTTTAATTATAATATTTTTTTGAAAATTAATTATCAACCCTGGGTCGACTCCGATTAAATCTCGATCTAATCTCTAAACTTTGACTCTCTCAATATCCCGAATTGATAGACTAAATCGAATTTTAAAACACACCGAAAAAATAAGCGGTATATGGCGGCGACGAAGACAGGCTTATGACGAGAACTGAAAACGAGAAAACGTTTCCCGAGATGGCGAAAGCTTGACTTGCTCTATTCTCCTTCCTCTCTTGGTAAAATTTTACGATCTACGCAATAATCAGCATTTGTAAAAACAACTACTGTTTTTTAATTCATTTATTTTTATTTGCAATAATAATAATTCACAAAACATCACACACGAAATCTACATTCTATTAAAAATTCAAATAAAAGAAAAAAAATAAATAAAAACCGAAACGTCTTGGATAAAATCGATGTGATAAGGCGGTTGAAGTCGGCGGAAGAAATGTTGAAGAAAAGAAAGATATGGATCATTATATAATAAAATAAAAACAGACAATTACTTTGAGTCATGAATTATAATTTCTTTAGAGTAATTAATGTCCTCAATTATTGTCAGATTATGCTAATATACATCAAAATATAACAAAGGCCTAAAAACAATTTCATAGAAGATGACAGACAGGAAAAAGAAATAATAATATTCTACAAGGAATTTATTATGATTCTCTGATCGATGAAGAGTGTTTATGAGAAAAAACTGAATTCTATTACTATAATAATAGACTTTATAAAGTGTTTAAACTTTACAAAAACATCACTCTCTTTACATTCTCTAAGCTTTCTTACCTTGAAGCTTAATGTTTTTGGGGATGGTTTAAGCTCTCTATTTATAGCAAAACTTAGGCTCAAAATTTCAACACATGAATAGTGATCCACCTAAAGTTGTTTGGAAGCTTGAACCATTTTTCAAAGCTCCACCTAAACTGTATTGGAGGCTTGTAATGGTGGTTGTAATGCATGCATTACAACATGTAACTAGACACTACAATTCTCCCCCTCTAGTTACAACCGAAGCGATTATCATCTGATAGCTATCCCGGCTATGTCACTACATAACTCTAGCTTGTCCCGAGTAACCGCCTTTGTTAACATGTCGGCTGGATTGTCTCAACATCAATTGATCCATCACTTCGCGTATCCAATGATAGCTAATATTGATGTGCTTCATCCGGAAATGATACATCGAGTTCTTGCTCAAGTCCAGAGAGCTCTGACTGTCACAATGTATCTTGTATTCTGTCTGTTTGATCCCTAATTCTTGGAGAAAAAGCTTTAACCACAACATTTCCTTTACTATTTCCATGACACAATATACTCAGGTTCTGTTGTGGATAATGCAATACACATCTGCAATCTTAACTTCCATGACACAACTCCCCCTACAAAAGTGTAGAGAATACCCGATGTAGATTTTCTATCATCGAGATCTCCTACCATATTGTTGGGGCAGTTTTGGAACCTCTAAGGTTGGATTGGTTCCCCGCGTAATAGAAGTGAGTCTACCTCGTGGATATCAAGCATGAATGTAAGTTTAAATAATTTAATAAAATACTATATTCAATTACGAGTGTAAAGAAAAAAATCGAGACTGAATCGGAGTCTGGAAGCTCAAGAATGAGCAAAATAAATTCAGTGCGCGCAGTGAGTATGCGTGCGCTACAGTGCGCGGGCTATAACGACCGGTGATCTCGGCTACTATTTCATTCTGGGATGAAATAATAGATAATATAAATTATGAGTGTATATTGAACACTTATACACTCATGAAATGACCTGAGAGACAATCGGTAAATTTTTCGAGATTCCAATAAGAGATGATACGATGTTCCACTATGAACAACTCATGATATTTGGGCCATAACGTTCTCATACGAAATCCAATTTTTATGAATTTTATATCGTCGAAAAGATGAGATCGAGATCTACAACTTCCGCGTTGAATAGTTTTCCAGATTCTGACCAGAAGTAGGCCGAAAATATAACTCAAAATTTCAGATGAATAGTACTCGTCGGCCTATCTAGAGAAATCTCTAAATTTCTCAAAGTTTCTACACATTTCTGAAAAAATATCAATTACATATGGCCCCTAATATAAAAGAGAGATACTATTCCTTCATCCCAAAAATTTCAAGAGAAAGAAAAAAGAAGAAGAGAGAGACGTGAGGGAGGGAAGAAGAAAAGAGAAGAAAAAGAAGAAGAAGAAAAAAAATGAGAGAAGGAGATAGACACAAATCGTTCTAATACAAGCTAAAAAAGAAGAAAAGCCACCATGAGAGACTTAAAGGATGAAGAAAATTAAGGAAATGAGGTAAGAACCCTGAACCCGAATTGTGGATTGTGGGGTTTTGATTAACTAATGCTATGTTAGTGTTATTGGTATGTTAGGAATTTCATTTAGGTGAACAATAAATTAAGAAACTAATTGTATTAAGAAAATATCAAAGTTTATGGAAATCTTAGATTTTGAATAGATTGAGATTTAAGGGTTACTTTGATGATGATATAGGATGTGTGAATATGGAGGATTAAAGAGTTGTGTAAAAGTTGTGGTATGGAAGTGTGGAAGTGTATTTGAGCAATTAGACATAGAAAAGTTGATGAAAAACCCTGAATTTTGGCCTAGCGTCACGACGCTAAACACCGTGCATCGCGACGCTAAACACCATATGTCGCGACGCGTAATTTATGCAGAATTGATTTTGGGTTCCACGCGCTCTTCAAATATTCGTTTCTGGAATGGTGAGCGTCGCGACGCGCAAGACTCCTCGTCGTAATGCGAAGACCATAATTTCCCAAAATATTTTTAATTCATTCCAGCTTCACCTTAGCATGTTAGAGGACACCCCAAAGGTCTCGTATCAGTTCGTATATATATTATGTCATGATATACACATTATATATAGTGAAGTGCTAACGAGTACTTGAATAGATAAATTAGCCTAATCCGTAACTTTTCTCAGTCCATCTTCTAATCAAAATTATCAATTATAGATCATCGCATGAACCATAAATTTCTCCAGCGAAATGAAGTAAGGCTAGCGGGACTTCAAATTAGTGAGTGGAACTTTCTTTTCAAAGTTGATTTTATTTAAATGTTTGACTCAAGACTTACTTTTGAACATTTTAGGGCGGTAGCAAGACTTTTGACCAGTTTTTTTTTTAAGAAATAGTATGTTTCTAAAAGATAAGTTTTCTTATATGTTGAGTTTTTGAAAGAACGATTTAGAACTTGACTTTTATGTTTTCGAGGCATGGGGGAAAACCCACCTCAGTATATAACTTGTCACAGATATGAAATTGATGGAGAGAACATGTGCACATGTAGAGGACTGAGGGGACGACAATACATAACGCCCCCAGATCCTAGTTCAGGACTAGGGATAACAAATGCCCATAGATCATAGATTCAGAGCTTGTAGGGTAGCATGGATTCACACCCTCAATTCTAGTTCAATAGCTTGGGGGACGACGATACGTAACGCCCCAAGACCACTAGTTTCAGGGACAAGTAGTGGCATGTTTTGGGGGACGGCGATACATAACGCCTCAATGTCATGGTTTTGCACTCCTGACTCTAGTTAGGCGTATGAGGGGACGGCGATACTTAACGCCCCCAAACGTCAGGTTTTTCAGAGACATATTTCAGTGATAGATTTTCAGAGAAAAAAAGTTTTTTTGAGATACAGTTTTCCAATTTTCAGAAAAAAAAGCTTTATAAACGAATTTTTAGAAAGAAAATTTAGTTTTCATAGAAAAGATTCAGAGTTTGCAGACAGAATAGTTCTTACAGAAAAGTTTTACAGAAAAGTGAGGATTTCAGATAAGAAAAGTGTTTTCATAAAAGATGGCTTTTCTGGTGACAGATCGGGTTTTGTAACCGAAAGTTTTTATAAAAACACATCAGTTTTTGTTTTAATCGTCCACTCACTTAGATCGTTCAACGATTTAACTCCCCTACTCCCAATGTTTTTTTTTTTTGCAGGTTCATAGAGGATGAGCTCGGGAGAATGAATACTGATGACAGTCACTAGGGAGTTGGTCCATCAGGTCAAGTTAGGGACAAAGTCCAGTCCGGTCAGAGTCAAGAAATGACATGTAACATATATGTTATATAGTAAATATTACATACATATTGCATTATAGTGATCATTGTAAGAGTTATAATGTGTAATAAATCAAAGTAATTGGTATTAAAGTGTTATGCATTCATGGTTGATGAGTTGGGCAATGGTCTCATGCATGAGTTTATATATGAGTTAAGAATAGCAGTTGTCAGTAGTCAGAGGCTCAAATGGATAATACGGTTTATTCTCTGCCGATAGTATCTCCAGGATAGGGGATGTTACACACACGCACTGCGCACGCAAATAATATTTTTTTTTGTTTTCTTTCTAATCTTTCAGCTCTCTTTCCAGAAAGGTGAATGAATTAGGGTATTTTACCCTAATTTCTTCCAACCTTACCTAAACACTTCAAAAATACCCAAAATTAATTTTTAACATCAAAACCAACATCAACACATGTTATAGAATAAAAATCAAGTTTTTCAAAAATAAAATATTTTTACAAAAACATAAATTTATTCTAAATACACACTTGCGTAAAGTTTGAATCCAATACACAAACCAAATTAGAATCCCAATAAGATATGTCTCGTGAACAATTCTAAGTCACCCAAATGTGGTCAAATCATTCTAGAATGGTAGCCATAGCTCTAAGCTTTAATCTAGAGTTCCAAACTCTAATATTATGTTTATATCTAACATAAATATTTTGACCCAATTACAAGCATATTGTGTTTATACTTCCAAAGCATCTTAATGCAATTAATTAGCCTAATTTCAACATTATATATCTAATACATAATTCAACACTATATGTCTCACTAATGAAAAATATAACTTTTAGAGAAGATCAAACTTATCTAGCATGTTTGATTCAAAGATCCAATTTACTTCCCTTTGTTGAAATATTTGGAGAACTTCAAAGGATTAACAAGCTTGACTCCAATATCCAATCTTGATTCCAATGCTAGCATGTTTTACCCCAAAATCCTATCTTGATTTCTCCTAGATGAAATGTTGTAGAGACCTCACAAATCTTCTCTAAACACTTTTCTAACTTAGGCTAATTTCTCTAATTTTTGCTTGTATTTAGTTTTCTTAAGCTTTTGCTTTACTTAATTTAAATCTTCCTAAAACTCGCTATTTATAGCAAGACTTAAGCAATTTTTAATTAATAAAAGTTGTAATAAACTTTTAGGTGGACTTAATCTAATTTTTCCAAACATGTATAATTAGGTGTGACTAATCTTCATGTCTACCACTTTGATTTAATTCAATTAAATCAAGACAAGGATTAGGAAATGAGTTAGTTAAATGTTTATCACTTTGATTTAATCCAATTAAATCAAGTCAAAACCATCTATTATTACATACTTATAATTACCAAAATATCCTCAAATGGTAGAGATATTTATGAAATTACGATAAAGCCCTTGTGTGATTTTGGATTAATCCAATCAGGTCAAAGTAAATAATCAATGTTATCCAATAACACTTAATTATTTTAGTTTATAATTATAATATCGAATATTATTTATTATAAAAAATTACCGGCTACCCAAGTGCTCAACGAGTACACTTCATATTGTGGGACTCTCTAAGTCCAGACACGTTCGTCATGTAAGCCTAGCTAATATGTACGCAATTCGGCGACCTCCGAATTCATGAAGAACACTAACGACTTTTCTGAACTATACAAGTCGAGATAATCACATATGTTTAACAATCCCTCTGTCGTAGGCTATCCGAGTTATTCTTAGGAAACATAGAATACACCATCAAGTTTCCGAAGCGCACATCTCATGTCGACATGTTCACGATTCTTTACAACTGATGCGATCCACCCTAGGTGATCGGCTTTGGCCAAAGTCTTAAGAATCATGAATTACTCACATGGATACCTAAACCCTTTATGGTACATATATGGGTCGACGAATCCTATCTTGCTTCGTACTTAATTAATGAGTACATCAGTCCACACCCAACGAACATCTATAGGCCAGACCATGAAAGGTTTCTGACATACATGGCATCAAAGAGTGGAAGATCTCACACAAAATCAATGTTATCCTATAGTCAAATGATTACATATGCTACTTAACTCGAGGATATTCCTATTGACTGTGGTGTGTACTTTCAACTATTAGGAATCACATGTGAGTCATTCAGTATTCGATCCAACCAATACCCACACGTCTATACGAGTTTCCAAAACTCATGGTACATCGGGTTAAACCATTGGAATTCCAATTCCAATATACGACATGTGCTAGTCTTCTAGGTTATAGGAATTCGACCGTATTCCAAAACCAATGACTAGAAATATATACTTTAAGAATAATTTACAATAGTAATACTTATCCTAATGTCGGATCACCTAGTATCCAATATTACTAAAAGACTATTCTAAGGTCGATTTCATTCTTAGCATATCTATACATCAATCTAATACGCATAATGACAATACCATTAATAATGTATGAAATGAAAATGTAGTTATTTTATTATTAAGTAATAAAATGTACAATTCGGATTGGCACTCCAAGCACCAACTCCAACACATATCTGAATCTATATAGCCTTCCAAGATTGGATCAGCTCCCTCTTAGCACAGACATAACTTCGATGTACCATTGAGGTACCTGAGAAT